>OY723290.1:0-121404 GCA_963210315.1 Rhynchopus euleeides | reverse complement strand
AAACGGCAGTACCGTCAACCACTAGATTGGTTTTCAGGTGTGTAGGTTACCTCCTGCCCTGTTGTGCCGGCATCTCCTGGGGTGTCGGAATTTCTTGATTCTCTCGATTCTTCGATAAGACCTACGACAGACCACACAGTGATGTGCGTCGCTCTTTCGACGGTGCGGGATAAGTGGCCCCTTGCGAGCCTTCTGCCCCGCCCCCTCGTCTCCTGTTCTCTTCGGGCCCAGCGACCACCTGCAATGCGAGTGGTGGCGTGTGGTGCTCTCCCCTTTGCTTCTCTCTGGCCGGCCCCTGTCGCAAGCTGTGTGCCGAGCCTCTCCTTCTTGTTCTCATAAACGGTGCGATGAAACTCCTGACAAGAATCTTTGAAAATTGAACTGCCGAGTTCGGAGATGACACTTTGAATATCGGGAAATCCTTCAACACTGAACAGGTGGGCATCCACTCTCGCATTTCAGCGGGGGTGCCCCTCAAGCCGGCCATCCTTTGGGCTGTTCTGGCCGTTGCATTCTTTCGAGAGGTGTTATGGAGGTGGTGTACTTACGAACACACACGAACAAGGCAATCAAATCCAAAAGAACTTTGTCTTCGCGCCATGTTGTTACTTGCATATCATAGTGGCGTTTGTTGGCCACTGTGACCGGAGGAAGGGCGCGTCTATGAGCAAAGGCTTTCTCAGCTCTTCCACACAGATACACCCTCCCCCTTCGACGGGGGAGGTGATTCCACATCGCTCAACGCCCACCGCTTTCGGTGCACAGGCGCGGGCAGCTTTGGAGCAGACCTGAAGACGGGCCTGCCAACCTTATGAAATAGAGCAACGGATCAACGAAGCGTCATCCCGAGACGCTTCGAAGACATAGGTGTGAACCACATCCTGTGGCTTTCCTTTCACACATCAGTTTGTCTTCGTTGCGCCTCAACCAGAATCTGCCCGATGTTTGATGTGTCCTGCAAAGCGTCCTCCGGCTCGTTTGCGTGACAGGCGGTGCACATGAAGATGCGCACTTGCACCCGATGGCATTCGGTGCGTCCTGCCGTTGTGTTGCCTCGTGAGCAATATGCAACACCAAATGTATCCTTAGATCGGTTATTTCTGCATCGAATTTTTTCCCCAGAACAAAGACTTACCTCACACCTGCCTTCCCCAAACGGTTTGCTGTGCAGGCATCCTCCCCGCCTCCCAGACTTCAACCCAACGGCGCAGGCCTTTTTTTTGAAGATGCCTTCGTATGCTCGTGCAAGGCATGCATACACACTACGCTCTCCCTTTCTCCTCTGTCCCCGAACATCACTCCTCTGCACTTCCGTACCTAGCAGAGGTTCTGCAACGGCCACAGGAGAGGTTTGTGACTTTGTGAGGAGCACTGGCTGCGCTTTGAGGCACCGATGATATGTGCGTGTTACTGTATTCAGCTCCACCGAATGCTGTTCCGGTTGAAGCAACAGGGCCATGCGCCCCGTTTTGCATTACGCTGCCTCTCTTCTGGGGGCAAGCCCCACACAAACTCAATTCTTCTGTCCAGCCCAATCCACCCATCCCATGCTATTTCCGGTGCGTGTGCTCAGAGGTGAATGAATTGGATTTTCTCTGCCCTACACCACCACGCAACAGCTGCCGACAGAAGACCCCCCGAGCCTTGTGACCGAAACGACACAAGGCCCCCCCCCTGACAAACCAGATGCACCAAGGATGTCACATATCCTACAGCAGCGCCCACTTTTTTTCCGGGTGCTTCCCCCCCACCCCACCCCCCGCAGGCAAGGAGAATCATCCGAAGACCTGCTTGTGTCGCAAGAGTAAATGAATGGTGCTGTATGGCTGCCGGGTGCACGTGCCTGCTCCATGCGGAGGGGGGGCTTTGGCTATCGTGGCGTATAATGGAGAATCAGGCTCTGTCGAGGTGAATCGCCCTCGTCTGATATGCCCCACTCTCTTGGTTGCGACATGCCTTTGCCCTTTGGAGGGTACAATAGAAATCGCCCGGCAGTGGGTTAGGTTTTCGGCCTCTTACGGAGGCCGAGGGATCCGAGGAAAATATGACAGGAGAAAAATTCAAGAGACTTGCCGTCTTTCTGGTTGTGTCCCATATATTTTCAGCCCTCCACAGAAGAAGGGTATCAACAACAACCGGCGCAAAAAAAAAATAAAGTGCAAATCGAATCGAATTGCCTTTGAAAATGATGATGGAACTCTTGACATTTCTTCTGCCTCGCCCCTCCCCATTCTACATGGTGCCAACAACTTGATCCAGGGAGCTGAGGAAGGGGCTGCATATAATCACAATTTGCCCGCCCCACTCTCTCTCTGTCTCTTTGCCTGCAGACTTCATCTGCCACACACACACTGGCACAGTGTTCAGAGTTCTGAAGCAGAGCAAAGCTACAACCGGCCTTTTTTCTGATAGACAATTCCAGACGTTTCTTCTTATTCTGAATTCTGAACACCACAACCCTCTCTCGCCTTCTCCAGTCGAGAGGCTTCTCGTCTCATCATTCAGGCGAACCACGGGCCAACATCACAGATGGCCGGGCTATGTGTGGCCAACCAAACGAGAATCACGCGGTTGACCCTTCCAATCCCCTATCGAAGCTTATAGGGGACGGACCAAACCCGGTGTGTGGAGGTGCCGTGGGATACTGCCTTCCTGAATGTTGCCATCATTGTTTGGGGCAGGGCCTCTGTACTCCATGGAGATGCAAGGTTCACATTGCCCCTCTGCGTTGCAACGCGGTCTTTACTGATAGGCCTGCAACCCCTGGCTCCAAGAGAGAATGCAAACAGGCCGAGGGGTCTGCTGTTTTTCAGTTTTCATGTTGAAATTAGGATATGTTGTTCTGCGCTCTGGTGTGCCCCCCCCCCCCTCCCCCCTCCTCCCCCCCCCCCCTCTGAATGGCTCGTGAATACGTCACCCCACGAAAAGAAATAGTTCGCCCCCCTTCCTCCCCCCCCACCCCCACCCCCATCACCGATCAGATCACCCCCCACCTCTTATCAGTGAAGCCGAGGCCGACTCTCGGCCTTTGGGCTTCTCTGCACTACCCACCCCTTTACCAAGCTCCCCCCCCACCTTCCCCACCCCAACCTCAACCTCAACCTCAACCCCAGGCCATATGTATGGTTTTGAGCAACTTGACCCGCCCACCCCCACCGCACGACCCCCCTACCCTCCCCCCCTTACATCTACCCCGATTCTCCACGCGATCCCCCCCCCCCCCCCCTCACCCACAAAGCCAACGGGTATTTTTGAAAAATCAGCACAAGGGGCAAACCGCACCCCTCCCGCCTTGCCCCCTTGACTGCCGCCTTTTTGAACTGTGTCTTGCCGACTTGACCCCCCCTCCCATTTTTTTGGGGCCCATGTTATTTTTTGCCCAATTTGTTTGGGGCAGGGGTTCTTTGCCCAGAATCTCATTTTTTTTCGTCTGATGTGCGGGCGCTCTTTCTCTCTCTCTGTCTCTCTCTCTCTCTCTCTCTCTCTCTCTCTCGTGTTCTTGACAACGTGCCGCTGGCTGCCTCCCCTGAAGCTCCACGCAAGAGTCAGCCAAGTCAAACGGCACGTGTATACCTCTCTCAATCTCCCAATCTCTCTCACTCTATAGTATGCTGCAGTGTGAATATCCCGTGAAGAATATTCGCACAGACACAACAAAAACACGATCTCTTATTCTCTCTCTTTGGGATGCGGGGGGGAGGGGGCCGTTTTGATGAAGAGAATGGGAATATCAAAACGTCCCCCCCCCCCCAGAGGGGGTGTGGTGGTGGCGTGGTGGTTGGGGGGGGCAGCTCCCCTCTCAGTCTCTAAGTGATGACACTGCAGAGAGCCAACCCCCACCGCTCGGCCGCCGCCTCCTCCCTCTCCCTACCCACCCACCTCCTGACATGATGTGCCCAGCTCCTTTGTTTTGTCTTGCATCCACCCCACTGCCCCGTGGGGTGTCTTTCTTTTGTCCTGGCGGCCACCCTAATGGACTGTGTTGTGCCGCCCTGCTTCTCCTAGCCGTGAGTGCTTCGCTTTCTCACTCTCACTGTTTTTCTGCATGCAGGCAAAAGGCCGTTGGGATCACTCCTCGCCCCGCTATCCAGAGCAGGCTTGCTCCTGTTGCAGGTAGCATACGCCTTGCCTCTCCGGTTTTGCCTGGCATCGCTTTGTCCACATTGTCTTCTTGGTTTCCACAGATATTCCGCATGTATTCCGCAGGCTGTCTGCCTGTGATTTTCCCGTTGTTTTTTTTGAAACCCTGTGCCTGGAATTTTGTCCAAAAAATATCACGTTTTCGCACAAGGCATAAAATGGTCAAAAAACCCGAAAATCGGGTTTGTAGGGTATATGTCCCCTGTCTGAAAATGCAAAATATGGCCCCGCAGGTGCCCCCAGAGTGATTTAAAATTGGAAAATCGACATTTTCCACCTACGGGAAATCCCCCAAAATAGGGGGTCCCCAGTCACGAACCCCAAAAAAATGTCCCGCGCGCCTCTAAGGAGGGTGTCCTAAAGTTAGGAAATTTTTGGAAAATTTGGAAAAATTTGGGGAATTTTTTGAAAAAATGACGAAAAAAAGGGTGTGGGGAGTTGGGTCCAGTTTAGCAAAGTCCGTGTATTTGGACGCGGCCCCTCAGATAAGGAAGCCGCGTCTCAGGTGCAGGATGCGGGGTGTTGTCGAATTTCGCGGTCGAACCACAGTGAGAGGGTTTGCGGGTTGCGGGGAGAAACCAGAACAGATATGTGTCCTCCTCGACGCAGTGCGGAAGCCCTGCAGGGCACCTCTATGAGACGGCGTCGTGGCTGTATATCACAATCGAAGGGACAGAAGAACATCAGGCCGCTGGCAAGCTGGCCGTGTATCGCACAGTTTTGGACAACATATTATGACAAGAATTAGTGTGTGCTGCACGCGCCCCCCCCCCCCCCTCCCCCCCGCACCCCAGCTGACATCACCTCCATCCGAGTGATTATATGTGTCAGCTGGACCTCCGCCTTTTTCCAGGATTACCCGCACCCCCGGACGAAGAAGCCTTTCTCTTCTTGCAGCTGACAGCTCGACGCCGCTTAGCCGTTAGCACATCGTCACTGCTGTCCGAACTGTCCGCAGCGAGGTCGCAGGAGTCGGAGAGGGGAGCAGGAGCGACAGGAGGAACGTCTGGGTCGAAGGTCTCTTCTGCCCCGTCAACGTACTGGCGGTCAGGGTCGACATCATCTTCCCATACACCCACTTCGGACTCTGCGGTGCCCTGGCCAGGGGTGGCGTAACTGCCGTCGTCCCGGAAGACCCCCCACTCGGATGGATCCTCATCCATGAGGTCCGACCAGTGCTTGCGCTTCTGGTGGGCAGCCCAGTGCGACATTGCGGTGTTCGCATTGCGATGGGAGGCCTCCATCGCCGCAGAGTCGAACGGGGTCCCCATCTGACGCAAAAGGGTACGGTTCAAGTTGGAGAATCCAACAGTCGGCAATTCGGGCAGGGCCCACTTGAACCGGAAGTTGTGGATCTGCGCGACAGCAGCTACACACGTGTCGATCCACCCATCCCCGAGCCTTGTCGCAGGGACATTCCACGGTTCTCGCATGACGGCCCAACCCGTCTTCAGCCTCCCGATGCAGCGTTCCACACAGGAGCGGTCCACAGCGAACCCCCGGTTGAACTCCCGATCTACGGCCGAAGGCAAATTTGTGTACAGGTAGTCGTAGCTAGGCGGGCGATTTTCATCGCCCTTCCGGCTCGTGCGGCGGCTGGGGACAACGCATGAGGCGGCCTGTGGGAATGCCCCATCAGCGATGACCACATCACATGTCCGCAGAGGGGGCCGAGAAATGCCAGAAGGGTCCGATGTAGTCGTACCCCACATCGCGCCATCAGCCATGGAGCCAGGAGCGACAGGAGAGATGTGAACAATGAGCCCAGATGGGGTGACCACGACCAAACACTTCGAAGCACACCGGTGATAATACCCGGAGAACTTCGTGGTGTCGTACGACACTTCCAGAGGGAAACAGTCCACAGCGATGGTGCCACAGGGGGTGAAGGCGAAATGGCAGGTTTTTTCCGCTGCCCACGGCTTGCGGAACCACTCCCTCCCAGCATCCCCCGTCCCAATCTCATCCATCACAGTCGCAAGGTAGGTCACACCAACCTCCTTGTCCCTGGCGATGGCATGTTTCTCCACTGACAAGCCCGGGAGGTGAGCACGGAATGCTGCTGGTGTGTCGGGCTTGTGCCTGAGGTACACAAGGGCAACAAGCAGGCGCCTCCGACCGAAATCGTCGGTGTCGTCCCCGTACTGTTCGTACAGGAGGGTGAGCTGCCACGGGGTCAAGGCTGTGGCGGCACTCGAGAAGTCAGCGCTGCTTGTGGTGGGAACACAAAAGAAAGGACACCACTCCTCGACACGGATGCTGGAGGTTTTCACCCCAAGGAAGGGATGCGCAGCGTCACGCTCCTGCTCGGTTGCGCGCTCGGCAGCAAACCTCAGGCGGATTTGCCGGCTCTGCCGGAGGAACCGACTCACCCGGTCCGAGCAGTGGCTCCCCCACACCCCCTCGAACGCGTCTTCCACTTTTTTTTTCTCCGAGGCCGCTTTCAGGGCCTCATTGATGCGTTTTTTGTTGGCTGCTGAACGGGGTCCTTTGCCGATGCCAAGCCCCTTCGCAACCGCTTTCGTCCTGGCCGTGGACCTCGCCTCCTCGGAGTTCATCGCAGCCTTGTTGCTGAGGGTGAAGGAGGAGGCCTCGCCGCCCGGAATGATGTCGTCGGCGCGCTGCTTCTCAAGCAAGGACTCCTTGTGCTCCCGAATGCGGTCACGGGACTCCCTGTACGAAAGCTGCGTGACGCAGTGTCCAGCACCAACCGCCAGGGCTTGGGTGAACCCTGCCGGCATCGCTTCCCGATCCAGAGCGTCGAGGTAATGCTGAAGGTCGGTCGAGAACTCGGTTGCACGCCAGAATTCCACCACCGACTTGCGGAACTGCGTGAGGAAATTCTTCTTCCCATTCCCATTCAGGGTATGGGACACACGAGGGAACAGCGACAGCAGGAGACGATCACCCTGAAGTTGAGGCAGCGCCTGCATGAATGCAGAGTAATTTGCAGCATACTTCCCCTGCATCATCAGCCGATTAACAAGCCTCCGGTCTTGGGCGGTTGTGGGATTCCGAAAAATCACACCCAGTTTCATGGGGCCGTACCCAACAACGATCTTGTAATCCGCCACGGTTGCTTTCTGGGATCGCGACCGCCGTTGCTTTGGAGGCGATGCCGATGGAAGGACCCCCGGCCCCTGGGATGGGTTCACAGGCGGTGGGAGGTCTGCATGAGCGTCTGGCAAGCTACTGCCGAGAGCTGCGGTCCCAACATCTCTGCCGAGGGCTGTTGCAACTGCCTGTGCAATGCGGTTCACATCGTCTTCTGACAGGCTCGGCGGTAAGAGGGGGTTTCTGTGTACCTCTGGTGAGACCCGCGGAACGAGGTAGGGGCTCTCAGATGAACACCCACGGAGGCTGACGGGGGTTCTGGCAGGCGAGGCCGCAGCACCCGGCACACATCCCGCGGGCGCAGTGGAGGCGCAGGAGTCGCTAGACAGGACGGCCTGCGGGGCTTTTGGGTAATGAATGGTCTTGTGGTGCGTCACGAGGGCTTCGACAGCATTCTTGTCCCGCAGGAAGTAAGCCGCCAAGAGCTTCGTGCGGAACTGACGAGGAGCCAACGACGCCCAAGCAGAAGAGCGGTGCAAGCCCTTCACGAAATCGTGATAATGGCCCTTGCGCACGTCGTTGTCTCCAAGGTTGCCGAACTCAAAGGCATCGGAGGGGATGAAGATGCGGTTTTCGCCCTTGTGTCGCAGCACATCGTACAAGGCGGCTGCCGGTTTGTCCCACAGCTCCTCCAGGTCCCAGTTGAATGGAGGGCTGCTGAGGGAATACCGGAGACTTTTCCTCCAATCCTTGGGTTCGAGGCCGCCGTCACGTGCCACTATGGCATCGTACAACGACTGAACAAGCACCTTGGCACCAGATTTCAGCGCACCCTTCTTTACACCGTCGCGGGGGTTTGGGTCCTGCCACTCAGAGGAGCTCTCACGGGCCTGTGGAGCTGCGGATTTAGTGCGCTTGGGGGCAGTGGAGTGTTCAGGGGCATCCCCATTCGATGGCTGGAGAGGGCTGCGGGGTTCCTCTGGGGGAGTTGAAGATGAGCAACCGTCACCCTCGGGTGGCAGGAGTGGGTTGCGGGCGCCATCAGAAATGCCGAACGTTGCGTCGTATGGCGGCAGTGATAACCCCTTCTGGGGGGCTGGAGGGAGGCCAGGAGGAGGGGGTGGCGCCAACGGGGCAGACACCGAAGCAGCACGCGGGGCAGACACTGAGGCATCACGCGGGGCAGACACTGAGGCATCACGCGGGGCAGACACTGAGGCATCACGCGGGGTAGACACCGAGGTAGCACGCGGGGTAGACACCGAGACATCTCGCTTGAACAGCAAGATGTATGCCTCGGTTTCATCCAAGACTGGTGCAGGAATCTGGCTCATCAGGTCGTCGTTCGCCTCCCACCACTCATCGCCCTTGCGAACCACGGCAGTGTAATGCCCTTCCACCATGGAGTCCCCGTGGTGGAGAATGTACCCGTGAAGCGAAAACTGATGGGGTCCAATCGTCAGCGTCTCGCAGAGCGTGGCCTTGTAGCAATCCTTCAAGAATTGGCCAGGCTGCCCTGCGTCCCGAAACCGTGGCAAAACCACAAGGAGGTCGGTGAGGGTGTCGGGGATGTGGATGTCGGCAGACACCGTGTGCTCGACATCATGCCTCTCACGGTCAGGACACTTTTCCGCCCGATCACTGTCGGGATCCTGCTCGTTATCGCAGTGCTGACACTCCCGTGAATGAACACGGAAGCAGTCAGGGCACCGCGAAACGAAAGAGGAGACCTTCGCCTGTGCAGAAACTGTATGCTGCACCTCGATCTCCTCATGCCTGTCTTCCGCGGGCAAGCTCAGGAGCAGCATATTGAGGTCGGTCGCATCACGCTCACGAGTCAGGCCACAATCTTTGCAACAGGAGGTGGAGATCTCTCTCAACTGAAAAGGGAGAGACTCTGCGTCCGACAGACAGGGAAAGACACCGAGAGACAGCAACTCATATGCGTCCTCCTGCACTCCGCGCTCGAATGGCTCCGGTAGCACCTTCAGGAATGCCGAGAGGTTACGGCCGCTACCCAGACATTGGGCGAGGGCCTGACGGCGGGGGCGCGACGTCCCTGTCGGAGCGGTCTTGCTCAGACCGGCCAGGGAACTGCTCAGCAACAGTTGAAAGCTGGCTGCGAGGTAGCAGGAATTCCCCCGGTTCTTGAAGCCCCGCTCCGTCATATTAGCCAGATTAGGGGACGGGAGGGGTCAGGCACGGGGCGGGACGGGGCGGGAGGCGGAACGGGAGGCAGGAGGGGAGGGGGGGGGGGGGCGGGCGCGAGAGGGGTCACCTGCCATGACAGTATCAGGGTGGTGCATGGCATGAGTGCGGGCACAAGTCGGGGTACGGCAACAAATGAACGGGATGACGGGAGGGTGGGGACGGGCGGCTCTCACTGACTTCCGATAAACTGCCGACTCAAACCAGACACTCCGACACAGAAGGGCTAGCGCAACCGACGACGGAATGTGAAGCAACTGTGAGAGGATACAAATCACCGGAGAACGTGACAGACGGCAAATAAAGAGCCAAGCAACATGCGGGAATAAACGTGACCGAAGACTCGGGAACAACCGAATGATCTACGGGACGCCGATCTCACTGACTGCGACAAAAACATCAGCCGGCACAGCAACCCACACGCGCAGATTGACTGTCTGACACCACGGGGAAGTCACTACCACAACGAGACGAATGTCGAAGTGAAACGGTTGTACAAAGGGCTCGGCTTTACCGATGTCCTTCGTACAGAGTGAAACGACGACGCCGCCGAAGGCGGCCAATCCGCCGCCCGAAGGGCGGCGGAAAAATTTTTGGGGTGTTTTTGGGAGAAAAACCGGGCAACCTGGGCCCTTTGGGACCACATAGGCCAGGAAAGGCCAAAATTTTCGATTTTTTTCGGAAATTTTTCGGTTTTTCAGAGTGTGGCAGTCCGCAGATACAGATTTTCGGCAGGGGATAAGATAGGTCTGGTTTTCCGGTTTTCAAAACCAGGGTTTCCCGGTTCCCGGTTTTCTGGAAAAAAAAAAAAAGGTCGGTCTCATTTTTGGCGGGTTTTTTTGTGACTTTGGGACAGTAGAACAGTCAGAAAAAACGCCATAAAAAAATAGAAAGTGACCCCATCGTGATCCGCACAGAGCTCAAATAGTCCAAAGAAGGCAGAGAAGCGGAGAAGAAAAATGGACCTAGCGGGTGGCCCGGTGGGTGGTGATGCCCTCGTCATGCAGGTCTCTTCTGTTTTGAAGGTGCACACATGGTGGACTCCAGCCACCCTAGCGAGTGTCTAAGAGGGGTCTAAGACTGCAGTCTGTACTGAAGACGGGAGTCTATTTTCCAGCTAATTTACGCTAAGACTCCCGCTGGTTGAGATTCATGGGAGACACACGGTGTACTCCAGCGGAGGTAGGGTAACCTCCGCTGGAGTTCACCGTGTCGTCTGCCTCTGTGCAGCGTCACTCGGTGCCATCGAATACATGGCGACAGCCCACCAACTCGAGACAGATCTGCTTGTCTGGAGGGCTGAGACGAGAACACGAACGAATTTCAAGCAGTCTTGAAGGTCGCCAAGCCTATTGGGGGCAACTAACAGATGAGATTTGTTTGTTGCCTGTCGTCACAGCTAGCCCATCTCCTCGATAACGGAATGTGTGCAGAGATCTCGTGGACCCTTTGGCCATTCTGTCGTGCACCCACTCCACCCACAACGCACACCTGTCACGAGTGGTCGCTCCCCCGTCCTCCTCCACCCTGAAGGTTGAACCCTCAAGGACCAGTGATCTCCTGCTGGCCGGGCTGCGATCAGCGAAGCCTTCCTACTTACAAGCGAATCCAGACTGTAGGGAACAGATGTTCACTACCGTGGCCTCCGGCGGCTGGGGGGCTCCGCCCCCCAGACCCCCCTGCGTAAAAAAATTACACCAGACCGGTTTTTTGGCCGAGAGTCCAAACTTTCAAAGCAGCTGCTGCGCCTGCCCCACCAAGCAGCCTCAGTACGACAGGACGCGCGCAGGCACCGGGCCCTCTCAGATTCTGGGAGGGTTTGCGCGGGTCGCGCGCGCCGAAGGCGCGCGCGAAAAATTTTCAAAACCAGAAAAACCGGAAAACGGCGCCAGAAAAAAAGTCTATCTTATACCCTGATTTTCGGGTCGGAAAAAAAATTTTTTTTTCGACCCAAAAAAATCGGATTTTTTCGGGGAGGGTCTCCGGTGGCCCCCCCTGGATTTCCTGTTTTTTCCCGATTTTTCCTGATTTTCGGATTTTGCTCGAAATTTGCCCTTGTGTCAACCAGTGGCAAAATTTTCGGAAAATCGGGAAAAATCAGGAAAATCCGGAGAACCGGACACCCTCCTAGATTCTGGGGGCGTGAAACGGCGGAAAAATTTTTGGGGTGTTTTTGGGAGAAAAACCGGGCAACCTGGGCCCTTTGGGACCACATAGGCCAGGAAAGGCCAAAATTTTCGATTTTTTTCGGAAATTTTTCGGTTTTTCAGAGTGTGGCAGTCCGCAGATACAGATTTTCGGGTCGGAAAAAAAATTTTTTTTTCGACCCAAAAAAATCGGATTTTTTCGGGGAGGGTCTCCGGTGGCCCCCCCTGGATTTCCTGATTTTTCCCGATTTTTTCTGATTTTCGGATTTTGCTCGAAATTTGCCCTTGTGTCAACCAGTGGCAAAATTTTCGGAAAATCGGGAAAAATCAGGAAAATCCGGAGTACCGGACACCCTCCTAAGGCACTCTGGATTTTTATTATGTCATCCAGATGTCACATCTGGGTCCAGGAACACCGGTTTTTGGCCTCAGGAAGTCGAAAAATATGTGTGGAAATTTTTATTCCTGACCAGGATCCCCTAAAAGCCCGATTTCCCCTGTTTACACATGGGGGATTTCTTGCAACGCCCGCTCGTGTGCTGAGTGTGTTATCCGCGACGTGGATGCGGTCGCCCTCTTCCTCCCAGAAGCCACTGATCTTCCTCATCCAACTTCACCTCTGGATGTACGCGGCACGTGCTTGGGTTGTCCTGTCGCAGTGCAGCAGAAGGTCCCCTGTGCACCGCTGCCCAAGCCATTTCGGCTGCACGGAATACGCCACGCAGAGTAACGTGGTATCGCGTGACCAGCTCGTGAGGCTTGTGCCCCGAATCGAATCGATAGGCTGCGAGCTGCATTGCCTCGGTCAGTTGATGTCCTTGTGTGTGCATTTTTGTGCACAACAGTCCCTTGGGTATCTGCAGCGCAGGTGCCTGCACTGGACCAGGACTCCTGATTTGCCTCTGGCACTTGTGATCGGAACGGATGCGGCGACATGCCACGGTGCCCATGAATAGCCATGCCGGCACGAAAGTACGTTCACGACGGTTGATTACCATTGCTGCACTCTGTCAGAACCAAGGGTCGCAGCTCACCTGAACGCCCACCAGGCCCCCCAACAGGGGGTGAAACCAAAGGGTCCCCCCTGGGGTTTTTTGACCCAAAATTTTCGAATTCGACATGTCCCCGGGATTTCCACTATGTCGCAGATTTCGACCATTGGGTCAAGAAAGCCTAAAAATCTAGGGGGGAGGTGCTGAAGGATTGCACTGAAAATTTTATCTAACTCGGTCAAAATTCCAGGCACAGGGTTTGAATGTTTTGGGTGTTATTTTTGGGGGACGAGGATTTTGAATGCCGTGTCTTTAGCATTGTTTTGATTTTTCATGGTTTTCCGTGCGAAGTTCTTCAAACATCATGTGGAAGAGAGGGAGTGGCTTGAAGGCGGCGACACGTATTTTTTGCATGCCGTTGTTGTGTGCGAGATCGCTTCTCCCGGAGGCCACTAATATTTTTATTGCGTTTTCATTTCACAACCGGGCTTTCTCTCAGGACATAAAGGTTTCAACAAAATGGGTGTCACTCTGACCTGGTTTGACGGCAGAGCGAAAAGACCCCAATCCTTAAACTTGAAGCTTTGTCGTATTTCCATCTAAATTTATACTTCTGTGTGGAGGGCTCTTTTGGTGTCTTATTTTCCCACACGGGAGGCATCGTTTTCTCCAACAATCACGAATGTACTGTCTCGCTCTGAAGGTCGACCTTTTTGAGTGATAGCAATCGGAAGAGTGTTCCCTCTCTTTGGTTTCAGCTTACTGCGACAACTCCGTAGACGCCGTTGTTCCGGTTAACTTCCTCTCAGCTCGTCCCCGTTTATATGAATAATCCATTCGTTCAAATAATGACAAATCACCGACAAGCGCCTCTGCGGGTTGGAGATGACGGATTGTACCCTGTGCTGTGGCACTACTGTGGTATGCCGATGGGATAACACTCAGGCGCCGCAGGGCAACGAGGCGGGTCAACCCGCCTCCCTCCTTCCCTCACCTGCGTTGCGCCTGTTAATACAGAAGAAGCGCCCAGCAGTCCCATCGCCAGCCCACTAATGGTAGCAGTGCCCGACACCGCGATCCCGATGACAAGACCCATCTGCCGTGGGGCCCTGTCGGTTGCTGTGATTTCCATTGTTTTCCCTCTCTTTGGACTGCACTCCGAATCAATACGCCACTCTCAATATGTTGGGATATGGGATTGGACTGTGTTCTGTGCGATGGCTTTCAGCACACTTTCCATAAATACTCACGTGCGTGACATCGCGGGTATCGACGCGGAAACCGTATTTTCTTTTCTTGACGTGTGTGTCCCTTTTCCTCTGGTTCACATGATCAACAGGCGTCGCATGAGCGCGAAGAGCGAAGATGCAGAGCCTTCTTTCTGCCTGTGAATTCTGGCCTTCCCTGGAGGCCAGTCCACGACATCGAAGGCTCTGTTTTCCAGCGACGCGCTATCCGCATATCGGTTCTGTGTTCCGCCCCAATGCATCCCGGCTTCATTGGCTGTCGCAATGATACCTTTCTTCATATTTTCATGATTTTTTCGTGCGAATTGTCCTGACTGGGTGCATCGCTGCGTGTTGATCATGTGAACCAGAGGAAAAGGGACACACACGTCAAGAAAAGAAAATACGGTTTCCGCGTCGATACCCGCGTGTGAACCTAGAGTGTTGATCAGAAAAATGGACCTCAAGCGAGCCACAACCTCCACTCGGCACGGCGAAATGGGGGGTTTCCCCAGTGCTCGTTGTCGCGAGAATAATTTCCACGCACCCGGTGGTGATTCAGGGGAACCTATCCCCGACCCACAGATGCTTCCTGGGCTTGTTCATTGCTGGCGTGTCTTCCCGTCATGGACCCTCATTCACGACCCCCACCACAAGCCTGAAAATAACAGAGCAACATCCCCACTGCCCTTTGGGTATTTTCAATATTGTCTGTTCCTTCCTGGCGCCTCGATCGGGGCAGCCGCATCGGGCCTCGTCACCCCTGCTGATTCTGGTTTGTCATGTTGCCACCGCTTTTCATGGCAGAAATTCCTTTATCGCAGACACCCGATCTGGCCTTGGCTGGAAGCAGTGGGAATATCGTGAGGGAGATTCGCCCTATGGTTATGTGCCAAACTGACACGGTTTTGACACAGCTGAGAGCCGCGTGGCATGATGGTGGCAGATTCCCGACCAACGTACACATCACACGAAGGCCTCAGGTGTTGTGAATCGTCCCTACACCTCCTCCTTGTTGAAGTAAAGAGTATGTGTGTCATCTGTCATTCAAGTGTGAGCCCCCCTCCCCCCCTTGTTCCGGTGTCAGCATATCACACACGGAAAAGGAAAGAAGAAAGCCACGTGTGGACCGATTTCGCTCCCCAATGTTTGTGGACCCTCGATGTTTTTACTTTTTGTGCGCACATGTTTTCTGTGTGCCATCAGGGCTCGGTGCCTCCAGCCACGCTAACCACAGCGCGCTACAGAAGAACCATGCATGCGCGTGGTGCAGTTGCGGCTGGATGGGATCAGACCCCGATATTCTTTTCTTCAGCACTTGTGCGAGGAGGCAGCAACGACCGCATCTGCAGACAAACATGCTCGATGCACAGCCCCACCATACCGGGGCGTTCATGAACATGTTTTGTGTGTGGAACAGAGCGGCTGTAACGCTTCCTGCACAGTGCGGACGATATTCCTAGAACACCGTTGCTGGTTTGCCATGCTGCCCTTTGCTTCGCTCGCAGCCGCAACCCCGCCAACCTCCCCGAGATGTCCCACGCACGGCTTCTTCACTGTTTCCCGTCCTGCTGTGAGTTGAAAATTGTTCCCTGTTCCGGTCCGCCGGAGTTTTTTGCCTCCGGCTCCCACAGGCCACCGAAACCACCACCTTTCGTTCAGGCCAACGCTCCATCGACACTTTTTCTTTTAAATCCCCTTTGCGATATGCTGATGTTTACCGCTATTGGCCCACGTCCTCTATGCTATGCATATTTTTCTGACCCACCCTATTGTTTAGCACAGCATGATGCGTAAACGTGTAGGAGTGATTTCAACGACCCTGTCCTTTTCTGTGTCTAGCAACCTCGTGTCACATGCGCTCCGCACCCGCATCAAGGCAGCAGTCTCGTTGAGAGCGTCAACGCATCCTGCAAGGCGGAAGAAGGTTGTAACGCCTTCTTCAGCCACAGGTTTGTTGCTTCGGAGGGAGCAGCAGAGAGTCACACAAAACACCCGATAAGGCATGCAAGCACCCGCCTCTCTCACATTTCTTCTGAGGAACACATCACAGGCGCAGGCCACACCCGGGCAGCGCCTTCTGTTCCCTCAGGACACATCCCTATATGTTTTTTGTCATATCTCCACACCACTCATCTCCACGGTGGCGCCGTCCACCTGCGGGGTGCGCACGCAGCACCCCGTATCACCGCATACGTCAGTGACTTCCTTTTCATGAGTTCTGAGCGCCTCTGCTTTGCACATTGTTGCACGTATTTCCGTCATAATAGCCCCCCGCCACCACTGCCCCATTACTCTGTTCTTCAAAAAAAAGGCGCCGCGTCAATGAAGGGAGTCGCCTGGCCTGCGAGGCACTTCAGAGCCTCAAGATGCTCCAGTGGGGCAAGCTTGCAACCCGAAGGGGTCCGTTTTGCACAATTCCGTGCGAAAGAAAGCTTCCACCTCTCCTCGGCGTGTTGCCACACTGGTGCCTGTCATCTTTGCACTGTGGGGCGGCGGAAAATGCAGCCATTCGAATAATTTGTATCTCCGCAAAAAAAAAATTTAAGAACAAAAATCTGCAATTTGATGAAAGCACTCCATACGCAAATCACCCCCCAACAAAACGCCTGCCCTCTCTCTCGTCACAGTTTAACTTAAGACCAGATCTCACAGCGCGTTCCAACTGTAACCTTTATAACCTTTCCCTCCGTTCTCTTCATCAATAAACCCCCCTCCCCTTTTCCGCTAGTTACCCCTGATCACCCCTCACGGAAGGGTCCGAAACAGTCGAAGGGCCGTCGATGGCTCAGGTGAGTCGCGCAAAGGGGGTTTGTGTGTGCAGTGCAGTGCAGTGCAGGGGTGGTTTTGTGGTGGTGATGTGTTGCTGGGGTGGGGTGGGGTTTGGGGGGGGGGGGGGCGGTGTGCCATTTCTGCTTTTTGGGCAACGGGGGGGGCAAGGAACTGGCATTTGCGGCGTGGCTCTCTGCGAAGAGTGTATTGGTGGCGAAATTTTTTGGCCAGACCCACCCACGTCACAACAAAGGGGGGGGGGGGGAGACAGTTTGGGTGGTGGGGGATGGGATCTTTGTGCCACAGCCGCAACACACACATAGCAGAGAGACCTGCCGCCAGCCGTACTCCCTTTTCAATCAGCCCAAAAAAAAACAACACACTGGCGCCCCCCCCCTCCCTTCCCCCCCTCCCCTCTCTAACACACCACCCCACCCTACCGCCCTCTATACTACCAGCAGCCTGGAGGGAAGGGGAGGTCGACTCTCTCTGCGTGTCTGCCTCCCCCCACACACACATAGACACTGCTCGTTGGGTGGTGGTCTACTCCTCGTTCCAGTCTACACCCCCTTGCGCGACACTCGCGGGGTTTCCTGTCCTGTGCGGCAGCTCTCCCGCCAACCGCCTTGTGCCAGGCGCATTCCGCTGTCTGTAAACCACTGCGATAGGCCCCATCCTGTATGGGTGGCGTCGTCACCACCTGCCTCGCGGTGATGATACTTCCGCCCCCCCTCCCCCCAGCGAATGGGGAGGACTGGGGTGTAGGGGGGAAGGGGAGGGGGGGGGGGGGGAACCCCTCCCTCGCACAGCCTCTCCCCACCCCGCACCCCAAGCAGGGGGGGGGGTTCTGTATTGTTGCTAATCTTCGCTGCTATTACCACTGTCATCACACGTGCATCGCTTCGCTCTTGCCGCCGCATGCCCCCTGCTCCGTATGGTGGGTGCATATGATGTCCACTCGCCGCCATCGCACATCTCGGTCGTGGGAATACAACTGAGGTGGGGGGGCGGGATTTTCTTTTCCCGTGGGAGAGAGAAGAAAAGGGGGTAACAGAAAAGGGGGGGGTCACCTGGTGGTAAGCGAGAAACAAATAAAGTGAAAAGGAAAATTCGGGAGGGGAAGGGGAAAAAAAAAGGGAAAGAGGCCCCTTTCCCCCCTTTCACTTCTCCTGGGAGAAAAGTGAGCCAAACACCCCCCCGCCCCCCCCCCCCCCCCCACCCCAAGAAAAGAAAAGGAAAACGCTACAGCGTGTGCCGTTGTGTATCTTTTTTTTTGTGTTGTTGCTGAAAAAAATGTCTTTGCAGACCAAAAAGGGCATGCCTTCTCTGCCGCCCCCCCCCCCCCACCCTTCTTTGCTAATTCGGCTCGGGCCCCTGCGCACTGGGGCTCGATTGCACAAGTCAAAAAGGGGGGGAGGGATGCCCTGTTTGCTGCTGGGTGGGGGGGAGGCGGGTGTGTGTGCGTGTGGTGTTGTGTGCTGAGCTCTCCTCCACGTCGTCGCCTTCTCCCCCTCCCTGTCTCGGGTCTACTGCCCGTGTGCCGCCATCTGGGTGCTCTTCCCTCTGACGCCAGATAGCTCGGCATGGGAGTGGGGGGGAGGGTTCTTTCCGCTCGTGCGCACAACCGCAAAACCCGGAGGAGTTCCGCGCTCTGGCACACTACTCTACCCCCACGCCGCACATCCCCTCCCCACACCCGCACCGCTCCGCCCTCTCGTAGAAGAAAGCTTGGCAGAACGAAATAAGATCAGATAAGATATCATCCTCGGGTCAAAATAAGCTGATCCAAAAAAACGGGCTTTGCAACACGTGCCGTGTGGCGGGCTGCTGTGCTGCCTTTGGGATAGTCTCCCGCTGGCCGCAGCAGAAGGGCAGCGTGTCGCAGTTTTCACCCCAGAGCCCCAACGTGCCTTTCTGATAGCAGGCAGCCCCCATCCCCCCGCCCCTCCTCCCGCACACATATTCTACTTTATCGACACTACTGCCCACTGCCACCCACCTATGCACGCACACTCTTTTTCATGACAGCTGAAGCAAGTTGCATGCAAATTCCATGATGTCGTGTCTCAAGGAAGAAAACCACTTTTATGCGGATGATGCAGTTCTTGCATACAATGCAGGCGACTTGACATGAAAATGCATGATGGGATTCTTGCCTGTAATATGTCATCATGGGAGCAGCCATGTTACTTCAGCTTGCTTCAGCTTCCGTGTTTTTGAGGGAGACACGTGGTCCATTTTTTGTGGTCGTGTAGGAACACACCTGGGAAGCAACCCTGCTTTTTTTCTGATGTGTAAACTACTGTCTCGCTACTATCCCACACAGACACACAGGCCCTCTCGAGTTCGCTCAACACCCTCCTTTCAATCTTACGCCCCCCTTCCCCCGATTGAATATAGCAGGTTGTTGCGCGTCTGAGAGGGTGCCTGGGTGTCCTGAGGCGCCAATAAGGTCCACCCCCCACCGAGTTCACTGGGCGGGCATGCTGTGTGGGCTGCACTCTCTTCTGCCCAGCACCGCAATACCCGCCACACCCCCCGCACCCCCACCCCCCCCTATGCACGTGAGTTCCGTTGCCGCAGTGTAGAACGCACCGAGCACCCCCCTGCTCTTGATGCGATATCCGCTGTATCGCGTGTACACACACACACACCCCTTCCGCCCGATCATATTGTTTCGGATGATCGCCCTGAATGAAACGTCTTTTTTCTGCCGACTTTGCTGGTTTATTTTGCCGTTTTTTTGCTTATCCCCCCCCCCCCCCCCCACACACACACACACACCCGTATATGATATTTTTTCAGCCCCCACCCTCTTCTTGCTATCTCATCTCATCACTTCGTATTTGTATTTCACTTTTTTCACTCAAAAATCAACCACCCCATCTCCCCCCACCCCCACCACCCCCTTGCTCGTCCCCCACTCCCCCCCCCCTCCCCAACACCCCGTTCGTGCTGCTAGCAACCGCCATGTTGGCGTGTTGCCCCCCTTCAGCCCCAAACCCACAGAATCATACGTGCGCCTCCCCCGTTACGCCCTTTATCCCCTCTTTCGCCGTTTCGTAGTTTTGGGTTCGTGCACCGGCATCGCGCTGGGTCTCCTGGTCTCTCGGCTGGAGGGCACAACGTGAGGAACCGAGCCCACTATCCTTTTTGCCCCCAACCCTTCCGAAATATCGTGTGCGTGTTGAACAAGATGTTCAAAAGGGGACTGCGTGCTTCGCTCTCTGTGCCTGCCAAACTTGCGTCGTGTTATGCGGCCAAGTTCAGCCTGGATTGTGTGGAAAGGTTTGGGCTCACACTTTTCGTGAGGAGAGAGGGGGGGGCCGACAGAGAGAAAGCAATCCCCCGACCCCCATCCCCCCCCCCCCCGTTGTCAATTTTCTTGTCATGTGCACCAGCTCTCCTCACACTGGGCATCGTTCAGTTTTGGAGAATTGCAAAGAAACAAACATTATGATTGTCGACACCAAAAAAATTGCTGGGCACGCTCAGCCTTGCCGCTGTGGGGTGGGAAGTATTGCTTTTCAGGGCTCGTTCACTCACCGTGCTCCGCACCCTCTTCTCTCGAGGGGGTCTTCATTGGAAGCGTCACCGCATAAACCAAACTTGGGTGAGCGAGAGGCTGACAGCGAAACTTCCGAATCCCGGATTTGCGACTGGTTTGCGGCAAGGACCGCATTCGCCCAGGTCTCTTTTCAGTGTGTGGGTGGTGTTCGATGGGTGCACATTTTGCTCGTGATTGATCCGTTCCCCCTGGTGTTGTGCCTCCTATCATTTGCATTGGCTCTCGCAGGAAGTTGGCGTGTTCAAAGCCTTCCTCCTTTTCTATCGTTGTTTACTGCCCGAGCTTCCGATCCGGCAGAGGAAGGTTCTCACAAACGAACCTCTTCTGTTGTGGCGGAGCAAAACGTAGAAATTCAGAGTGTTTGTTCTTTGGCGACGGCTAGGCGTCTCCTTAGGTCTCCTACCCTCGCCGAAATTTATGATGCGTGCATTGTGCAACACCTGTGCAGCAAGGTCTCGTATCGATGAACTATTGTGTATGGAGAACACACGAGAACTGTCGTGCATTTCCTTTACGATTTGTGCAATCGAGACAAGAGACTTGGATGTTGCGCGTCCCCTTTAGTGGTCTTTGTGTGATTCGTGCGTATTGCCGGTTCAACCGGCTCCCGACGACGAAGAAAATTGTCACGGATGTACCACTGTCGTGGATTGCTACATCCCAGCGACACCACAATCCCAACAGTTGTTTCTGATACTGCTTTGACGCCAGTGTATTTCTGATTATCAACAGGTGCCTGTATGGCACCCGACTGTGCGACACAACTCTGCCCAGAAGGCTGTCTATCCGCCTTCTGGTTATGGGACCTTTTCCCCAAACCCTGCTCTCTGCCAGTGTTGTCCGTACCCCCGCCCTGACCCCTCTCCTGCATGCATCCTCTGTGGGGGCAACTCCCGGCAAGAACTCCCGGTCACTCAGAGAAGACTACTTACTCACCCGGTTTCGGGAGAACAGATATCCCAGCGCTGCTCACTGCTGGCGGCTCACTCTGACAACGTTGCTTGGGGAATCAATGGGGGCGAAGATCAGGCAGCCTCGCTTGTGACTGTCGGCCAGAGGCTTAGCTTGGGGGGGGAAACTCGGTCAGCTGACCGAGTTTCAGCCAAACCCGGAAAAAAACTCGGTCAGCCCAAAAAGAAAAAAAAAGTATAAATTTCCGGGGGGAAAATCGATTTTTTTTGGGGTGCAGCAGCACAGGAGGTGAAGCACGCGTGCAAGCGGAACGCGAACACCCCATTCTCCTTCTGTCCCGTTTTCGTCGCTAGCCTAAGAAAAACGTCAGCAGTCTCGAATACCGTCTCCCGGCAACATGGTGGGCACGCAGGTGCAGGAGGGAGGTCTAGGCCACATCGCTGACCATTACATGGCACCTCTCCCGGGGATCACTGGCGCGTACCCTTGCCTGGACTTCAATGCCCAGCAGCACACCCACCGAAGTGGGCGGGCGCACAAGACCGCCCTTCTGCAGGAGCCCGAGTGTCTGTTTTCCGAGATTCGGAGGTTGGGCCTGCAGGAGGTTATTCAGCGGTTTACCTCGGGAAATCTCGCTCTCACGTACCCAGCGACATGCAAGCTACTCCAGCTTGCATCTGTCCTTCCGCTGGGTACTGCTTCTGTTGAACGCTTGTTTTCCAAGCTCCGCTTTGTCTCCACCAGGCTTCGCTAACTGAGCAGCGAAAGCCTTTCAAATGTACTCTTTGTGGGAGTGGAATGTCGCGAAGATTCACAGGGTATCCCGTAGCCACTCTTGCGAGGTGGAAAAGTTCACGGAAGCACCAAGAAGGCTCTTTTTCAGTCCACTTCAGGACTATCTGCGCTGCCGGGACTGCATCCGCCACTGGCGGGAAACTGCCAATGCAGCACCTACAAAGGCAACAAAGCAACCCCAGGTTGAGGCTGCAGACCTGGTTGCTGAGCTGGTGTTCGAGATAAAAAGGGGGCCGGGAAGGCAGCAACGTCGAATTCTGGGTGGTGGGGGGCAAATCAACTGTTTGTGTACTGTGACCGAGTCTGACCGAGTTTCGGCTCCAACCCCAAAATCCAAGCTAAGCCCCTGGACACTGTCGGCACCAGGAAAAAAAAACAAGACGACGAAAAAACGAATGAATGCATGAATGTAGTCCGGGTTGTGAATCGCCTCTGTCCCCTCAACGGCAATCGATGCAAATAGGATGGCCGACCTGCTTTCCCCTGACAGCCAGCCTCTCGTGGGCATGGATGCCTCAGAAAATGCAATCAACTTTTGCTTCGATGTTATGTGCGAAGAGATGCGGCCGTGTGCGTCATACCCCCCACCCCCACCCCTTTTTTCTCATGGCTTTGTGTTTGCCCAGGCCTTTGCCGCCACAAACAACCCCCCCCCACCACCAGTGTTTTTTTTGACGAGAGCGCCGGATTACCATCTCATCCCCCCTGCCCCCTCCGCCCCACCCCAGCCCGTCACAGCCTCCTCCCCCCCTCCCCCCACCGCACACACCTGACCCTGCCCTGCTTAGAGTATATAACGAAGAGGGTGGAGAATGAGAAGGGAAGTGCTGGTGGGGAGAAGGGCGGGGGGGAGGGGGGGCAGGTCTAGAAAAATACCTCCCCTGAAAGAGAGAAGACAAAAAAGAAGTGCCTTTTTTTGATGAATGAAGTTGAACTGTTGCGGCACCCGAGAGGGGAGGGGTCCCTTAGGGGAAGGCTGTCCGCTGACGGGATCCTACCCCCCCCCCCCACCTCGTGGAGTATTCTTTTACTGGGGGGGGGGGCAAATACAAGAGTATATGCAAATACAAGGGTATATGCTAATACAAGAGTACTCCAGAAATCGCGATTTTAAAAAGTTCACCGAGCAAATACAAGAGTATACTCTTGTATTTGCATACTAGACTTTTGAAGAACTTTTATGGGGTTTTCATCGCATTTTGTACTTCCAATGACCTCCCCCAGGCCAGTGGGCCTCCTGTCTGGAGTCGTCACGGTCGGGTGGGAGTCGCCTCGGGGTGGGAAAGGCCAAGAGGACGCTCGTATTGTCTCTTCGGCGCCGCTGCCCCATGAGGGCCCACCCGGAGGCCACATTTCTAGTATGCAAATACAAGAGTATATACTCTTGTATTTGCATACTAGACAACTTTTCAGCTAAAAAACAATTTTTTGAAAACCCTGAATTACGTAAGCTGGCACGGTGAATAGAAGAGTATACCCTTGTATTTGCCCCCCCCCCAGTAACAGAAACAAACAAAATAGTGGCTGTCTCGTGTGCGTGTCGTGTGGGCATATCAATGGGGGTGGGGTGGCACATCTGGGAGACTCTCCCCCCCCACTCCCCCTTTGCCCGAAATGCACGCACACGTCGCCATTGCTCGTCTGTGCCCCGTGGCGCAGTTTCCTTTTTATCTGCAAACCAACGATCAAGACCCTCCCCCTCTCCCCCTCCCCCTCCCCCCCGCCTCCCAACAACAGCCAAAAAAAAGAACCCAGCGCCCAGAGGAACCTGTGCTCCTTGATATAGGCAAGAAGAGGAGGTTACAAAGAGAGTATCAAAATACCCCTTGCACCCCGCAGCCCATTCCCTCAAATCGGAAGCAAGAAGCAATAATTTCCGGTTAGAAACATGCTCCCTTGTCATCATCATTTCGGGAAACCCCCCTCCCCACTCCCCCTATATGGGGTGATGATGCACGGTGTTGCTCAGGAAACCGTACGTAATATTATGGCCGTCCCCCTGACTCCCCTTCCCCACACCCAAACCCCTCGAGTGATCACAAACCCCGTTTTTTTTCATTTCCCCCCTCCCCCACACCCTTTTGCTCTTCCCCCCCCCCCCCCATCCCCCGCAATCATCAAGGTCGACTCTTTTGGAGGCCATATTTTGCTCTTCTCTCCCCCATGCACTTTGCTGCACTTTGCTATCCCCCCTCATCCCCCCCCCCCTGCAGTTCAAATATTCAACTTCTATTTCAATATTCTCAACCGCATCTCTTTTGTTCATCTGCTGCTTCACTGAGTCCCTTTGTTGCCGGCCTGCCCCAGCGGCCCCTGAAGGCGGGGCTCTGAGACAGTGTCGCAACGCGAGGGAGAAGCTCTGGATCTGAGAGAAAAGGAGGAATTCGCAATGCATGGCCCGTGCGCACCCAAAGGAAGAAGAGGCTGTCTTGTTTCAGGAGTGTGCGTTGCGTGGCGTTGCTGAGGGCTCCCACCAGCACAAAAGACTTGTGTTGCCCCGGGGGACGAGCACGGCCAAAAATCGTTCAAATCGTTCAAATCGTTCAAAGACTTGTTTCGGGGATGTTACGGGGGGGCCCGGGAGGTGGGTGAGTGGGGGTGGGGGGGGGGGGGACGGCGGTGAAGTCGAAACCCAGCCAGCACAACTTGAACAACCAGTGAATGGGACATACGCAACCCGCTCCGCTCCCCCTACTCTCAAGGGGAAAGGGTGTGTTTTTGTGTGTGCCTCGTTTTGGGGGAAAAATAATGACTCACATCCCGCCCCATCCCCCCCCCATCCCCTGTAGGATGTCTGACGCTCCCCCTCCCCTCCCTCCCCCCCCCCCCATCTCCCCCTGGAAGCTTGCAGCAACTTCCACCATTATCCTCGGTCATCGAGACCAGGGGTGTTGTGTTCGATCTGGGAGGACTCGAACACTCTCGCACCCCTCTTCACCGACCCCTCCCCACCCCCACCTCGGGGGTAGGGCTTCAGGTGTGACCCCTTCCCTTCTCTGGAAGGGGTATTGAGTGCCCCCCCCCCCCACCCCCCCCACCCACCCCCCGTCTTCTCCTTCTCCTTCCCTCCATCCCCCCCTCCATAATTTACCTTTTCGCTCGTGGATCGGTGGCAATAATACCAGAATAAAAAGCCCCCCACCCCACACCACCCCTCCTGAAGGCCTCCTCATTCTCTTCTCTTTCTTCCCGTTCCCCTTTTCGTCCCCCCCCCCCCTCCCCCCTCATCATGATCATCCCACATACCGACCAGTTTCTGCAACGGGTGAACATTTCCCTTCCCTTCGTCCCGCCTTTTCTTACTCCTCCTTCTAGCTGATTCTCCCCCCCCCCCTCCATCCCCTGAGAGAGAAGCAGCGAGCTGTCTCTTTTGTGTGACTACCTGATGCATACACACCGTACCCGATAGGGTACACTGCGAACCGCGAACCGCGACCACCCCGCCTCCCCCCTGCACACAATGCGCCGTGTGGCAGTGCCCCCCGGCTTCCTGAAGCTGCTGTTGCAGCTTCAGAGTCGGATCCGGCGCTGCATTTCGTGTCTCCCCTGTGTTTTCCGTGCAGGCAGGGTTTGCAGTTAAAAGGATCCTCTCTCACTCCCCACAGCGTGAAGTTGTCTTGTCCTGTGTGACCCCTTCCACCCTACCCTTCCCGAAGTCTTTTCGTTTTTATTGGGACGGCTGCCTTCGCTAATACAGAACACATCATACGGCAGCCAGTCGGGAGGTCTTTCGGCAGCCCTTTCTACTGTTCCTTCTCTTGGGGCAACCCCTGTGTATTGTGGCCAACAGCGTGTTTGGTTCTGGACTGATTGTGCAGATCCTGTGTGTTCTTATGTCGACATCATGCCCCCGCGCGGAGCTGTCGGAGGGTTTTTTTGTTTTCGCTGCACCTACCGCAAGCCGAACCAGGCAGCGGTCGAACTGTTATCCCAAACTTTCAAAAGAACTGAAAAACGTCACAAATTCTGGGGGCGTGAACAATGCTGCATATTTTTCAGCTGCCAGCATCCCCCCCCTGCCCATGCGCATAATTGAGCCAAAACGCTTCTGCACAACAAAAACCGATGAACCCTTCCGGTTTACAGTGTAAATATTTTTGTGAAAATACTTCAATCCATCAGCCGTTACCCTACGATTTGAACCCCCCTATCCCTGTCGAGCTGCCTATTTCCTCCCGACAGGGGGTGAGGGATGTCCAGAATGACCCGAACCTGTGACATTTGTGTGATTATTGTAGACTGTGTGTTGACCCGATGTTGCATATTACCCCATTGCCACGAGTGCCAGTCAGAGGCATTGTCCTCTGACTGCCGTGCGGCGAATTTTGCAGCAGCTTCTTAGAGTGATAATGTCTTACCTATGTCCTTGCAACGTTTGCAAGTCTGACAATAATAAAGTGTGCCAAATATTTGCTGAACGAATGTGCGCAGTATTCAAGGCAATCAGCATCCGCACGTGGCCTGATTGACCTTTGTTTGTCCTCCCAGGGCAGTTCGAGCCCCAACAATTACTGACATTCTTTTCGCATCTCTCTTCTAACCAATGGGCCTTACTACAATGCCAACCAGCCCGTTGGCATGAGCCACAGCGTGCATGTGTGTATTTTCGAGTGTGAAAAAGAATTTCCAGCAACATCATCTTCTGTGACAACGTCACGCAGGTTGTTGGTGTTCGTGTGTTTGGATGATGACAACTTAAGTGTGCGTCGGGTTTGTGTGTAGTTATTGGTATCAGCTCAGCGGCTCGACGCGGCTGCTGACACTCAGGCAGACGCATCTGACGCCGTTGTGGTTGAAACCCAACACGATAGGCACAATGTGCCTACTAACAGAGTGGACTACTGTGTATAACCGTTGATTGAAATTCTTCAGAAATGCTTGAACGGAGGGTTGCCCTGCTATATCAGTAGCAGACATGCAACAGAAGAACAAATGCCTCCACCGAGCTCGCTTTGTCACTACCGCTGCACTGCACCTGCAGGCAGGTCACCCACCCCATCCTATTCACTTCATCCCATACCTCTGTGATGTGCGTTGAGACGAATGTGCCACCACGCACGCTGCTCTCACAGCTGTGATCCCCGTGCCCAGCTTTTTTGCACATCCCAGAAAGGTGAATCTCCCCTGCTGTAACGCTTTGCACGTCCTGTGCTGTGCCGCTATGTGCGGCCACCGTGTGCCTAATGATGAGCATTCTTGGCTCGACAGAATTGAACAAGCGTGAAATGGATCTGGGTTTCGAGTGAATCTTCAGCCTCACCTGCCTGTGGCTGTGCTGCCTCCTCCTGATCTACTAACATCCCATTTGATGCTGGCATGGGTATGTGCCAGGTCACTCCATGCGTCCACAGTATGCATCAAGTGTGAGATATGCGCAAACTTGCTTCGGGACCAAATTCAAGACTGACCGCCCGACAAGATGAATTTTCAGAAAGTGCAGCTAGAAGCTCTGTCGAGATGTGGCTGCACGATCAACCTTTAAAAAATCACGAGAAAGAAACCATGTGGCCTTGTTGATCAACGGACAGGAAGAACCTGGCTGTGCTTAGTGGGAGTGGCCCGAGCATCATCCAATAGGTGTTGTGAGTCAGCGAGGTTTCTAGCTACTAACCAAACACCCCTTCCCCCTCCACTTGGTGGGGGGAGGAGGGGTGCACCTCGGGAGGGAGCTAAGCACAGCAGACACCCGCCAAGGTCCCCCCAAGGCTTCCCATTTCCCTTTCCCAACTAGCCCATGCATGTGCCATGTCCTTGCGCTGCACATCCCCTCCCCCGCGTAGTTTTTCCGCTTGTGTTTACCCACATAAAGTGTGCTTGTGAATAGTGTCAACTGTTGTGCAGCCCAATTCAGGCAATGTTTTGAGTGTGTATGGGTAGGGATTCAGGGACATCCCGTCTTCCACTGACATCCGATGGTCCATCCGATTGTGAACCACCACCGCAAGCAGGGCTTGGGCGTGGCCCTCCTGTTGCAACAAGTCTGGTTTCTTCTGAAGCCACCCCCTGTTTCCTCGTGGCTTGTCTCTGTGTGCCTCTTCAAACGCTGTGTCTTTCATTTGTGATTCGAACAAAACTTCGTCCGGCACCTTCCCCCACCCCTCCTGAGCTTGTGAACCTTGCGCAGGATGGTGTGGGTGTGTCCGGTTTCAATCACCCACTCCCCTTTTCTCTTTTTTCGCTCAACTCCGAAACGTAACACACAGCGCAGAACCGGCATCAACAGTTGCCCCCCCCTTCACACAAGTGTGTCATGTGCCCTCAAAACGGCGACAGCACCCACATCCATCATATGGGTGTCGCACATTCAGATATCTTTTTTGCTTTCACCCATCCGTTGCAGGAACACCCCTCCCATTCCGTTTCTCCTCTTGCTCCCGTATCGTCTTCGCCCCCGGTGCCCCCCCGCCCCCACTCCCCACGACCCTTATTGCCACCTCCCGACCCATTTCGACCTCTCTTGCCACCCGATCCCCCCCCAGCGTGCCTTCTTCCCTCCATTCCCACAACACTCCCCATGTGTTGTTCTGCGTCGTTTTTCCTTCTTCTCCTCTCGGTGAGGCTTCGCCACCCGTGGGTGATATCTTTCTTCCAGAACCCTGCTTGGAAATATCGGCTTGCAATTTTTGGGGGGGGGTATTTTTTTGCGTCCAATCTGCTTCAACCTGCATGCGGCATTTTTTCCGCCAGGTTTTGGCGACATGTTTGGGCTGTCGATGACTCAAAAACAATTCTGAAACAAAAAAAACCTGCGTGGGGATCCTTGATGCGGTGCACCAAGGGCTTCTTCACAAACCCCTCCCCCCCCTTTCTCGCTTGTGCGACTCAAGCTGAATTTGTGATGGTGCTTCGTTTTTGCTGAAGGTGACGTGGCTCCTGACACCCGGGCGACTGTACTCTTGAACAGGCCTAGGGGGTGTCGTGGGGGTGGTGGGGTGGTGGCGGTGGTAGCCTTGCACGGCACTGCAGCCTTTCCCTCGGACAATGCGCTCCATAAAAGCGAGTGTGGGTTGCTTATCATACAACCCGCATCGTGTGGGCTCAGCACGCGTCCTGGACTGGCTCCCAATAATTATAGGCTGCCCCTGCCCCCCGCCCCTCTGCCTGGGCACAGTCTGGCTGGATCCAGGCCACCGAATATACGACGAGGGTTCACACAATCCGATAAACTTTCTCCAAAAAATCAGTGTCAAAAACAGGAAACATGTAGGAAAATCAAACGAAAAAGAAATGCCAAATCAATATCCATACCCGGCACCCGTTGAATGGGCGCTTCTTCTTCTTCAATCACCTGTCGATCACAGTTGAAATCATCAGAAAGGTCTCATCTCAGCTCCTCCTTCTTTTATGGGACAGTGAACCCTTTACAGTTCTTACTTGCGGCAGTGAGTTCGTGGCCGGATCCTGGCCATGCTACACGTTGCCAATAATTCAAATTATCCCCAATCGTCTCTCTCAGGCACAGTTTAGCATTTTTTTTTCCAAGTCTCTCTCTCTCTCTCTCTCTCTCTCTCTCTCTCTCTCTCTCTCTCTCTCTCTCTCCATTTAGGCTGAGGCTTGTCGGTGTCAAAGGCAACAGCTTTCTAACAACAACATGCCTACGCCACGCCGTGTGTTTCGTTGCCTCTGGGTTGCTGCCAGTGTTGTGTCGCATGTCAGGGTGAGACCCTGCTGCAAAGCTGCCGTCTTACAGCCAGTTCCGTCCGAACAGGGGAAGGGGGGCTCAAGGCCACCATCAGGTCTGATGGTGCACGCAGTGCGTGCAGATTACTTACCCCGCACGGGCCGATGCCCCTCCACCCTTGTCCGAAGGCTGCAAGAAAAAGATGGGGATGAGAAGCTTGCTATGCTTGCCAACCCCAGCAAACACACTGGCGGTGACCCGGGGGCTACACTCACGCGGCAGGGTGGTTCTCCTTCTTCCCCCGGCAATCAGGCGTCCAAACAGGGTCTCAACCTGTTGTATACGACGTTTATTGCCTGGAGAGGGCCGGAGCAGAGGATGCTCGTCAGTTCAGCCCATTCCCCTTTCGTGGCAGATAAATCAATGCCGTGAATGCCACCTTCGACGTATTGTTTGTACCATCGTACTACTGACAGCCGCAATACCTTGTTTTGCAGCGGCTGCTGTTCCCTTTTTTACTTCTTTCAGAAGAAACTGCAGTGCCTGATTGTTATGGATCTTCGCAAGCCTGTCTTCTCTTTCGAACACGTGTTTTCCTCTCGAGGTCTCGTGATCCTCAGGCTCCGCTCCCCCCCCTTCGTGCCTCCGCCCCAGCACGCCACGTCTCTTCCTGCTGGGTATGCCTGGATGGCACCATTTGTCGATACAGATATCATCACTCCCTAGTCACCGAGCCAACCGCTCCTTTTCTTTTAGCGCCCACCGGCCCAATCTCGCCCGCCTCCTTCGAGTTTGGCTGGTTTTTCGTTTCAGCAGAGGAGCGTGATCCTGCGCTGCAAGGCGAGAGGTGTGGGTTCGTTGTTCCTTGTCCGCCTGCCCCCACTAGGAGTCGAGTGGCGGTGTGGCGACAGACAGGAGGGAGTCGGCTTCAGTGAATCCGGCAAAAGCCCCCCAGGGAACCACCCTCAGCCGTCTCGTTCTGGGGGCCGCCACACCCAACCTAACCCTTGGTGCACCTCGGTGGTGGCTCGGCAGCCAGGTGCCGGATCCACATTTTTCGCGCGTTCCTTCGACAATCGCTTATCCAAATATCATTGGCTCGCCCCTTGAGCAACACGCAGGAAGCGAGAATATGGTACCTCTTGAGGACTCATATCATCGCATGTCCGCTGCCTGCATGCCGAGGAGAGGCAACATATATGGTGCGTGTGTGGAGATCACATCAAGGGCAGGTGCTCGGTGTGCTCTGCACTGCTGTGAAAGGATTACTTATGTGTGCGTTTCCCCACGAGGGGGTTCTTCGCTCTCCCGGCAAGTTTTCGGCAAAAAAAATTCAGCGGTTTTAAAAAAACCCCGGAAAGAAGCACACGAGTGAGCCAACGCTACAACGACGTAGCGCACAACGTGGGGGGACGGGAACGAAGTTAAAAAAAAATCAGCGGTTTTAAAAAAACCCCAGAGAAGTTGCGCCAAAAGCACACCATCTTGCGCAGCGAAGAGCCCCTGAGTGCCTGTTATTAGCTCTCTGCCTCCTAACAAAAAAAAACGAGAGCATAGTGCACCGATGCCTGTGCGTCCTTCTGGAACACATTGTGCACGCTGGTCATGCCTGACTCTGCGTCAGGCTCGTCGAGACAAGTCAGGGGGGATGCCTCCTCGACCTGAAATCGAATCGCCTCCTCCTGAATAGTCTCGTCCTGCCTGCCTGACTGACCCCCCCTCCCGAGAGGCCGAGAAAAAAATATCGACACCACCGAAAACGTATTTCGGTAACTGTTTTTTTTTCACAGTTGCCTGGACATGGTGTTTTTTGTTTCGACCAGATCGAAAGCAGAATCCCCCTACCCCCCCCCCCACCCCCCACCCCCCCTCTGCCGCGGAAGGAGAAACATTGGTCTTCCTTTTCCTGTGTCAGATTTGCATTGTTTTTTTTTGCCCTCGTTTGAGTCGTACTCTTTTTGCCGTACATATTTTCTGTGTTTTCCTTCTGCTCAATCATTTCGGAGGGTGTGTGTGTGCGTATGTGTAAGGTTCTTTTCCCCGCCATCATCTTTCACAGAGAAAACAACAGGCAGGGAAGGCGTGTGTTGCGTGGGGTGAGGGGGGGGGGGCAGTTCAGCTTTCGACCGCCCCCCATCGCCCCCTTTTGAGATCACCCAGGCGCTTGCCCACCCAACCCTTGGTGCACCTCGGTGGTGGCTCGGCAGCCAGAGCACCCGCAATCCTGCTGACCCCCGGCCCCCCCCAGTCCCGGACCCCACATGCGTGCGTGCGTCACCACGCGTGGGGGTGCCGGATCCACATTTTTCGCGCGTTCCTTCGACAATCGCTTATCCAAATATCATTGGCTCGCCCCTTGAGCAACACGCAGGAAGCGAGAATATGGTACCTCTTGAGGACTCATATCATCGCATGTCCGCTGCCTGCATGCCGAGGAGAGGCAACATATATGGTGCGTGTGTGGAGATCACATCAAGGGCAGGTGCTCGGTGTGCTCTGCACTGCTGTGAAAGGATTACTTATGTGTGCGTTTCCCCACGAGGGGGTTCTTCGCTCTCCCGGCAAGTTTTCGGCAAAAAAAATCCTCCTGTTCGACTACATGTCGAAAAACAGGGCACCGAAATGCCCCATGCACGGATGCACAGTGCAGAAAACGACGCTGAAGCACCTACTGCGAACCTGCCCGAAGCTTAAGGACCTACGGGAAAAACACCTGGACAACCTCTCCCCCCATGTCCTACTCCTCACCCGGCCCGTGACCACCCTGCGTTTCCTGATGGACGCAGGCCTGCTCCACGAGACCGAGACGGAGCTACTGACGAAACGGGGGAAGGGGTAGGGACCTCAACCGGGCGGGGCAAGGGGCGGGTTGGTCACAAATCACAGAACACGAATGAAAACAAAGTACGGACCCTGTCCACGCACCCTGATGGGCGCGACAGACCAGGGGGAAACCAACGAACAGGACCTTTGCCATATCAGGTAAAAACGTCTCAACACAAAAACTTTGGCTTTTAATGGGGAGGTGTCTCCGTGTCGACGCACGGCAACCCACCCGCTCTGCGGGAAAAAACGGCACCACACAGGGCACTATCCCTGACCCGACCCCGGAAAGAAGCACACGAGTGAGCCAACGCTACAACGACGTAGCGCACAACGTGGGGGGACGGGAACGAAGTTAAAAAAAATCAGCGGTTTTAAAAAAAACCCAGAGAATTTGCGCCAAAAGCACACCATCTTGCGCAGCGAAGAGCCCCTGAGTGCCTGTTATTAGCTCTCTGCCTCCTAACAAAAAAAACGAGAGCGTAGTGCACCGATGCCTGTGCGTCCTTCTGGAACACATTGTGCACGCTGGTCATGCCTGACTCTGCGTCAGGCTCGTCGAGACAAGTCAGGGGGGATGCCTCCTCGACCTGAAATCGAATCGCCTCCTCCTGAATAGTCTCGTCCTGCCTGCCTGACTGACCCCCCCTCCCGAGAGGCCGAGAAAAAAATATCGACACCACCGAAAACGTATTTCGGTAACTGTTTTTTTTTCACAGTTGCCTGGACATGGTGTTTTTTGTTTCGACCAGATCGAAAGCAGAATCCCCCTACCCCCCCCACCCCCCACCCCCCCTCTGCCGCGGAAGGAGAAACATTGGTCTTCCTTTTCCTGTGTCAGATTTGCATTGTTTTTTTTGCCCTCGTTTGAGTCGTACTCTTTTTGCCGTACATATTTTCTGTGTTTTCCTTCTGCTCAATCATTTCGGAGGGTGTGTGTGTGCGTATGTGTAAGGTTCTTTTCCCCGCCATCATCTTTCACAGAGAAAACAACAGGCAGGGAAGGCGTGTGTTGCGTGGGGTGAGGGGGGGGGGGGCAGTTCAGCTTTCGACCGCCCCCCATCGCCCCCCTTTTGAGATCACCCAGGCGCTTGCCCACCCAGGAGCTTGTCAGACCCATCCTCACCGCCTTCCTTCTCCCTCCCACACAACCGACATAACATACCGGCATTGGCTGTAAGAAGCCTTGGCCTACAACTGCAAATGTGACTACATCACGGGACAGGTGCCACAGTTAGCCTGGATGACATTGGGAAGGCCGAAACCCCCTTGCTCCGTGGGGTTGCGGCGAAAATCCTGAAATATCCAGGACGCCTGGGCAAACCCGGGTAATCCTCGAAATTCATTACATTGGGCGGGATGGTGTTGGATGGTGGGTATCCGCTCTCTGCCCAAACTGTGTTCACAGTTTTGACAGAAATTTTGTGCCCCTTCACCTTGTGTGTGAGGGCGACCCACTCTGCCACACTTCTGAGCGGAGGCCCCCTGACACCTCCCGCCCTCCCTCAGTTGTACCCCCACCCATCTCGATCCTCTTCTCTCAAGTGGCACGCCTCAGGAAGCTGCGTCAGGGTGTTTCACCTGTTCTCCAGAAGCCCTGCACAGCTCGAGTGCTGTCTCAGTCTCCTTGGTTTTGCTCATGAAAGACTCGTGGCAACGTTCGGTTTACTCCTCGGATAACATCACAAACATGACCCCACACTCACCCCCACATCCCAGGACCGTTCGTCGCAATAGGGGATCTCTCACCCCAGTCTTTACATGATTTTTGAGCAAAAAAAAAATCACCCACAAAACTCCCGTTCTCTGCGGGCGTTTTTTTTTGTTTGTCGGCGTTTTAAATTTTCCTCTTCGCAAGATTTGGAAACATTTCCCGATAAACCCCCTTCATCCTCCTCCTCCTCCCATTTTCTCTCTGTCTCTCTCAACCTGTGACACCCCCCGCCCCCGCCCCACCCCGTCACAGCAGTTCAATCACAACAGTCCAGCAAGAAGGAAGTTGCATGTCACAACCCCCCCCCCCCCCCCCACACCCCTCCGACTGCACTATCAATGGAGCCTCTCCACTTTATCAAAAAAAAGCGTGGCGGAAAAAGAAAAGGTTGTAACAACAGTTTTGTTGCGTTTCACCACGAGGGTGTTGCAGCTGGGGGGGGGGGGGAGGGAGGAGAAGACAATGGGATCCTCTGCAGGGCCCAAACACCACCCCTCGACACTCCCCCAACAAGATGAAATCAGACAACTTCCCCCCTCCGGATTTCCCGGAACACCTCGTTTTTTTTTCGTGTGGTGTGCCAGGCTTTTGTGCAGCAGGTCTCTCTCTCTCTCTCTCGTGGGGCGACTTCTGCAGCCCGATGCCTGGCCCCGCTAATCCAATAAAATCCCCCCCCCCTCCAATGAGGGGAGGTCGGAGGCAGAGCGTGAAGTGTGAAGCGTGTGCCCACCCCACCCCCACCCCCCCTCAAGGCATGGGGTGTGTGTGCCTGTGGTCTCTCATGGCCCCCCTCCCCTCCCTCCTGGCCTCACACCACACGTGCCCCACCCACCACCCCCACCCCCCCCCCCCTCCCTTCCCCTCACCCCATCATCTCCTCGCAGAGGTGATAGTCTGGCCGATCGCGCACATCCGCGGAGAATGTGAAGCAACTGCAGAGCGACCATCTCACCGCAGCGCGCATCATCACAGGCTGCCCCAAAACCACCTCAGCCGCCACCTTACTATGGGAGGCGCACCTACCGAGTATCCACGACCTCATTGCTGTATCCTCCGCTGACCTGTTAGAGAAACACGCCCGCCTACGGAACGAAACGAGTACCGACATGGTGTCGCTGGAGAGGGGGAAGTATTGCGACTGGCTCAAGACGGCCCGGCAAGTGACACAGGGACTATACACCGAGAGAAGGGACAGAGCTCAGCTGAGAATTGCCAGGCCCGTACACCCATGGCTGCTAAGTTTCGACAACCTCAAGATACACCCCACCGTCCCGGGAGTGTCGAAGAGGAACACGGACACAACAAAACTCCGCCAGCGGGCAGAGGAGCACCTCCGTATGACCTACCCGCAGGCGACATGGTGGGTGTACACGGACGGTGCCACGGACCTGGCACGCGGGGGCGCCGGGGCAGTGTTCTACAAGACGGGGGAAGTCCTTCCCCATACAACGATGGTGGAAAATGCTGGTCGTCACGCCTCCGCGTTTCAAGCAGAACTGGTCGCGATAAGGGAGGCCCTCCGCGTGCTCGTGAGGCTAGTCGTAACCGGAGACATCGTCGTCCTGTGCACAGACTCGCAAAGTGCGCTAAAAGCGTTGGAAGGGGGCCCGACCCGGGTGCGGGAAGAAGTGATGCACACAATATGGGATCTCCTACACAGCGTAACGACCGAAAAGGGAGTGACACTCCACATGCAGTATGTGCCGTCCCACGTCGGGATAGACGGAAATGAGGTGGCGGACCGGCTGGCCCAGCAAGGCCAAAAGCTGCGACAGACGGAGCCCCTCACCTACAGGGGAGCGCGAGCAGCGGCCCGCAGGATGCACGACCACATGAGGCCGGGTACCCACACATTGTACTGGAAAGATGACCGCCTCACGCGCCCTCCACTCCGCAACCCGACCCTGAAGCGGCGCGGAGAGGTCCAGCTACGGAGGCTCCGAACGGGGCGCCACAGCCTGGTATGGGACTTCCTGGTGGATACGGGAAAAGAGAAAGCGCCGCCTTGTACAGCCTGTGGCGAGGCCTGTACGGTCACACACCTCTTCAACTGCCCGAAATTGAAACATGAGCAGGACAGCTTCCTACATACCACCAATCCAAGGCGGCTGTTATTCCGTCACCCGCAAGAAGTCATGCGATACCTGTCCGCCGCTGAACTACTGGGCGACGCGCCGATACACACGCTGATCAACGAGCAGAAGCCGTAGGCAACATCTCCTGGCATAAATCAAAAACCCAACAATCAATAGAACGAACCCCCCCCCCCCCCACCAAGAACAGAAAACTGCGAGGGATGACAGCCCCGCCGTGGCGCCGCAGCGCCTGACGCGGCCCGAAGTACTGGGGGCCGGGGGGGCAACCAACCGGCCCCCAATATAAGCGCCTCACAGAGGACTGAACCTCGCCTGTGTTGAGCCCTCTGAAGCGAGCCCGCTGAAGAGGGAAACCCCCACAACAAAGCAAGCAAAACAAAACTAAACAAAACAAAAACTGACAACACAGGTCGCACTAAAAAAAACATCCCTCCTCCCCCCCCCCCCCCTCTTCCGATGTCTGCTCTTCTGTGGTGCCACAAACGTCAGCTCGTCACGAATCGTGGGGGAACAAAAATTCCCCCCCTCTCCCCCACCCCTCTGCGTGATTACGGCTGTGGCATCAGAAGAACAGGAAGGCTCAAATTGGGGTTGTGACAGTAAATAAAGGTTTGCAGGAGGCAATCCCGTTGCGTCCTGCACTTCTTTTGTTGAAACCCACAGGAAGCGGGGGGGGGGGGGCCAAGGCTGGACAAATGCTGCATTTTAAAAATAAAAAACATACCTGGGACCCCCCGTGTATAAGTCCCCCCCCCTTACCCCCGTGTTTAAGTCCCCCCCCTGGGGGTCTGGCAGGGGGGGGACTTAAACACAGGGGGACCTAAACACGGGGGTGGGCTGGTCTGGAGGGTCATCAGGTGGCCCCTAGGCCCTCCAGGTGCTGTCAGAGTCGAAAAGTGGGGTGCCAAAAGTCCATCCGGACCGGAATTACCCCCCTACGACAGCAGAGGAAGAGGTCTTCTTGGTCTCCACTGTGCCACCCCCGTGTTTAAGCCCCCCCTGTGTTTAGGTCCGCCCCCCCCGTGTTTAAGTCCCCCCCGGCCGAAAATCGCCTCCAGGGGGGGGACTTAAACACGGGGGGTCCCAGGTAAAATAAAATAAAGTGCAATAAAATGCAGTAAAGTGCAGTAAAATGCAGTAAAGTGCAATAAAGTGCAGGAGAGCGTGTTGTAGGGGTGGCTCGGCGTGACGGTGGGCAGGACGCTGACCTGCCGTGCCAGGGGACCCTGATCCGCCCACTCTGGCCAACACAAGGCCACCAAGGCAGTACCCCCGCCAGGCCCGCCCTGCTGCTGTTCGGCATGCTTGATGCTGCTTCCGAGCGCCGGGGCCAATCAGGCAGCAGGCGCACCCCAGCACCGCAGGCGCAGCAGGGCGGACCAGCACGGCGGTGTGCGGTGGGCAGTCCACCTTCCTCGGACGTTGTACAGCTGAGCTGATCTGGCGTACGGGTTCTTCACCATCCCGTTCGGGGAGGCTGGACATCAGAGCGGACTGAAAGCACTCAAAGCAGGACTGAAGCCAGGCGGAGGCCGCACCGATCAGGTCCTGCTAACCCACCGACCCAACATAGGCAGGGCACATCCATCCCGGCCTGCATTCTCTGCCGGAGCCTTGGTGCGTCCCTGTGACCTTCAGGAGAACCTCCGTGCAGGAGCGGTACTTTTTGCCATCTTCTGCGGGTTTGCGGCTGTCCGCAAACTTGCAGACGTGGCTGCACCTCTGTAAAGTGGGTGTGACTCCAGCATTTGGCCTGTCCATAGTGGTCCTCCCAGCTGTACGTATGCGAAGCCCAAGGCACCACTCAGGACCATGCACTTTATCCAAAAATCCGGAAAATAAAATACAATAAAATGCAGTAAAATGCAGTATAATAAAGTGCAGTAAAGTGCAGTAAAAATTTGCTGCCAGCCTTGGGGGGGGGGGGGGGGTGTGCGTGTGGGGGGGAGTGGGTTTGCTGACCAGAAGGTGGGCCCGCTTGAAACCAGATTTCTACGTCAGGGTTCAAGGCTCACACCCATTGAAGGTTTGAGAATAGGGTTCAGTGCCCGGATGGGTTTGGTTTGGCGGTTGGGTTCGTGCGCAACGTGACAGGGGAGGGACGTACGAACCGAGCGTGCGCTTTGTGGCGGGACGCATGAGTGAAAACACCCCCCCGCCCCCTCTCTCCGCCACCCTCTGTTGAACTTTTATCAAGCACATTCCGACCACCACACAGTCCGCACCACCCTTCCCAGCCACCACCACCCACCACAGGTTTACACACTCAGCCCTGCCACATCCACTCGGCTATGGGACTCGCAGGCTCCTGAGAGCGGGCGGGGGGGGGGGGGTGTGTGTGACAGACCGTGAGGGGCTCTCTCAGATAATCGATCGTTGTGTATTGTCCCTCCACCTCCACCTCCCCGTGAGAGCTGCTGCGGGGTGCCTTCCCCTCGCTGCGGGTGTAGATGCCGTCCGTGCGGTTTGCCGAGCTGCGCGCATCGAAGCTCATCGATGCGGACACCTTTGGCGGCAAGTCGGATGCCTTCTGCGTTGTCAAGGTGGGGGGCACGGAGCAGAAGACGGAGGTCGTCGACGACAACAAGGCACCCACCTGGAAGAAGCAGGCCCAATGGAAGCCCTTCTCCATAGGGGACCCTTGGAAGTCAGACGTGCTGCTGGAGTTCACCGTGTGGGATGATGACCCCGTTGGCAAGGACTTCCTGGGGCGCGTGGTGGTCCCCCTGAAGTCTGTGCTCCCTCCGAAGCCCACCGGGGCAGGGCCCCACAAGCTGGACTCCAAAGGGTGGGCGCGCGACACGGGAGCCGAGCTTGGGCCCCGAGAGGGGAACGCTTCCGACGCGAAGCTGAAGCAGAAGAAGGGCACGTTGGGGCATGTCCACTTCGCCCTCGTGTTCGAAGAGGAGGTGGCAGTGGGCAGCACGGCAGTGATGCCCTCAAAGACGGGCAGCGCGCTGCCCGCGAAGCAGGAAGTGGCCCCCACACTCTCCTTCGCGCATGCGTCTGCAGAGAACCTGATTCCGGATGACGGCTCCACAAGCGACCCCTATCTGGTGATGAAGCTCCCAGGGTTCAGCACCACAGAGTACCGGTCGGAGACTCTGCAGAAGACGCTGTGCCCCACATGGGCCAAGCCGAAGGGGTGGAGCCTCGACTTGGGAGGCGGTGTCATCCCGATGATGGAGTTCTTCGTTTACGACCATGACAGCATCTCTTCCGACGACTTCATTGGTTATGCCTCGAAGCAGCTGGCACCGAAGGACCTGAAGCATGGGTGTGAGACGTCCTTCACACTCTCGCTGACAGTGCGCCCGGGGCACCAGGCAGATGACGCAGGCCTGTTCAAGCAGCAGAAGGATGAGGCACGCCGGTCGCAGCGCTCGCTGGGTGTGCTGAAGCTGTCTGTTGCGTTCCAGGGAGACCCCGCCAAGCTGCGTGTGCCTGCAGGCAACGAGGGGCTCACGCTGAAGCCTCTTTACGACAAGTTTGCAGCGTCGCTGAGTGTCAACCTCCTGCGGGGTGTGGGGCTCGCAGCAGTCGGTGGTGGGAAAGACCTGACGCCGTACGTCGAGATAGTGCTGGAGGACTCCAAGGGCCTGCAGATAGGGGGCATCATCACAACGCAGAAGGTGGACGACTCGACAGGCAACCAGCTGGACCCCGTGTGGAACCATGAGTACGTGCACCTGGAGGATGTGCGTGACCTGGCCAAGGTGCACTTCTACGTTAAACACAGCCGCATGCTGGGGGATATCCACTGTGGCTACGGCATGCTGCCACTGGCGCGTGGGCGCCCCTCGAAGGATTCGAAGTGCATTGTCGCCCTGAAGCCGCGGCTCGGCAACGACGGCGACACCGACCGCAGCCTCCTGAAGAAGCTGCAGCGGAACCACTTTGGGGAGCTCCTCATCGACTACGACTACCAAGTGGTGAAGGCAGGGCAGCAGACACCCATCATGCTGCAGGGAAGCTGTGCCCCCATCCTCCCGAAGCGGCGGCGGCTCACGGTGTACATCGACCAGGTGCAGAAGCTGCTGTGGAAGGGCGAGAATGTGATTGTGAAGCTCCAGCTCGGGAACCGGGTAGTGGAGACGCCGAGTGCAGCCAAGTCGGAGGGCGTGAATGCCAACATCCGGTATTCCTTCGAGGCAGATGTCGACAAGGAGTTCGTGCGCGGCACCGTCTCCGTCTATGCTTCTGGGATGCTAGGGAAGGACTGTATGGGGGTCGCGCCCATCGACATCAACCTCAGGAAGAACCCAAACAAGCCCACGGCGCTTGTCGCTGAGCTGCAACCGGGCAACATAGAGCGCTGCATCGACCGCCTGAACGAGCACATCGCCACAGGAGACCTGAACTCCCTCGGCACTGTGTCTTTGTCGTACCAGCTGCTTGATGTGGACGCCAAGGTGGACGGTGCAGCAATGTCGGCCGCAGCGAAGGCAGGTCCCAAAGACGAAGCAGCCAAGCAGCCCAAGGCAGGCGACTCCCAGATCGATGTGGACGGCGACTACGACACGTCGCGACAGCCGCCACCAGGGGCTGCCGCAAACGCAGGTGCCAAGACGCGCGACGGGTGGATGCTGCACCTGCAGATTTCCTCTGCAGAGGGCCTGCCGCACAGCAGGCACGAGGATGAGTGCAGTCCGTATGTTATCGTGCGCCGCTTGGGCGCCATAGAAGAGGAGTACAAGACATGCGTTGTCAGCCACTCGGCAGACCCGAAGTGGCACTACACCTGTCAAGTGCCAGATGTGAACAAGAAGGAGCAAATCCTCCTGACGGTGTTCGACCACGATGCAGGAGGCTACGATACATTCCTCGGCGAAGCTGTGCTCCGGGTGGACGAGCTGCTCAAGGGCGAGAAGAGGCAGCTGCGGACAGGGGCCGCAGATCTTCTGCCCCGGAAAAATGCAGACGGGACGGTCAACAACACAGCAGCCACATGGGGTGGGATGGCGCCCAACAAGAGCACCGCACGACTCTTCTTCAAGTGGAAGATGGTACCGGAGCAGGAACGCGTGGCTCGGGTCAACAAGCCGATGAAGCCCTGTGTGTTGGATGTTTTCGTGCACGACGCGACAGGGCTGGCAAGTGGGAACGCTGCGAAGTATGCATCTATCACTCTCAACGACACCGATGAGCGGCAGACGTGCAAAGATGCAGAGTCGCGGTGGTCCCAAGAGTTCCAGTACGGCATGACGAAGGAGTTGAACGTGCTGAAGGTGTCCGTGTGGGAGGAGGGACAGTTCGCACGGTACCTCGGCGAAGCAAGCATTGAGATCGACGCGACCGCCCCGCCGCAAGGCAACCAGATCATCGAACTGGAGCCCCGGCAGGACCCGCACTACAACAAGGAGGACGTGCGCCTGCTCAACAGCAGCCCTTCCGGGTTGGGCACTGTGACACTGAGTTGGTGTGTTCGCTCCGGTGACACGCGGCGCCAGTTCCCCATGGACCCCTACACCGTGATCCTGCATGTGCTGGAGGCAGCCGATCTGCCCGGTGCGTCGCCGCAGGCACAACACTTCGTGACTGCTCAGATCAAAGGCGGCGACAACATAAAGTATTCGCAGGTGGAGCAGGGCATCACAGCAAAGTTCCGCACACAGTTTGAGTTCCAGCTGCGCCACGACTACGACGAGATGGTCGTGCATCTGTTCCGCCGTCAGCAGCGCGAGTCGAAGGTGCGCGACTCCATCCTTGCGACAGTTACCTTCCCAGTGGGGCTCTCGCAGACGGAGGCGTCAGTGTCGGAGCGCACGTGGTGTGTCATGACACCCACCGAGAATCAGGCGGCCAGCGCGACACCCCGCCTCCTTCTGATGTGGAAGGCGCTCATCGACTCTGCGCGTCCCCCGCAGCGACAAGACGTGAGGCAGCATCGCTCGGCCCCCAAGTCGCCTGCGAGCTACCCACTGCCCATGGCCGACGAGGAGTCACGCCCCTGCGCCTACGAGTCGAACATGTCGCGGCACCCTCACAACGACTACCCCTACCCCAGCAACCCCCTGCACGACCCTCCGGGTGGCTATGCAATGCCGGTCAACCCTTACACACATACACAGACCAGCAGCAGCAACGGGGCGCTCCACGTGTTGGATGGCTCGCGTGAGGACCCTGAGAAGGACATGATGCGCAAGCAGCTCTCCACACTGGCGGCTGAGAACCAGCACCTGCAAGAGGAGCTGCGCAGCCTGCGGGGCCTGCTGGAGGCGGACCAAGTGCAGCGGGTGTCTGTATCTGTCGAGCATGTCGACACACGACGCAGCGTGCTGCTCCGTGTTGCGCTCCCGACAGACGCACGCACTGTGTTGGACATGGCCAAGCGGGAGCTCGATCTGCCGCTCAACAGCGATTACGTGCTGCGGTGGATGGGGCACGAGGTGTTGGATGACGACCCCATGCACAGCCTCAGCGACGGCGACACACTTCTCCTGGTCCGCAGCGACCGCTTTCTCACCCGCAGGTCCCCGCGCTTCGGGCGTGGCCTCGGTGCGTCGCTCGACTCTTTCGACCCCAACAGGTCGTCACACCGGTGCCTGCCTGTGGCCACACCGCTGCAGGCGTCGTCCCACATGTCTCCGCTGCGCGACGTAGCACGCATCCCCACCCATCCGCACAACACCTCGGTGCTATCGCGCCTGCAGGTGGCCGCATCTGCACGGCAGGAACACTTCACCGTCGCTCTGTGGGTCCCGCGGCTGGACGATTCTGTCGTCATCACCGCAGCGTCACGTCTCGGCTTTGCAGGGTTCGCACGCCCGCACCCTGCGAAGGCGAACTACACAGAGGTGGTGCTGCAGGGTGCTGCGGCTGAGATTTCCGTGTCTGTCGAGCACATCCTCGATCAGGCGGACAAGCTGGGAGCGGCAGTCGAGCTCGTCGAGGTATGCACACCGACACCTCCGCACCACTCATAGACACGGCACGGCACATACCACACACACACACGGCACGGCACAGGTGAAGGGCTTCATCCCTCTGCTGACGTCGCGCTTCCTCGCCACCTCTGACTTCGACGAGGGTGCCCGCATGTGGGAGAAGTGCTGCCGCCCGGCGAACATCCCAGGCGCAGGGAAGAAGGCATGGTTCTACCGCAGCACAGACGTATGATTTTGCCGCCCCCCCACCCTGTCGCATGGGTTGCCATAAAGTGTCATCGCATGCTTTCCGCCACCCTGATCCATCGCCCAGGGAAGGTGGCGAGCGTGCCCCCTGTTGATGTTGTGTTCATTGAAACCCTCCACACACCTGCAGGGCATTGGTGACAACGTGCCTGGGATTGTCGTGATTGACGAGCGTGCGTGAGTGCTTGACAGGTGTGGGCGCGATGATCGGCATGCCATCCAGCGAGCCGCCTTCCTGTGTGCTGCTGTGCCGCCTTCCTGAGGCGCTCTGTCTCCCTTTTGTGTACGGTAGAACTGCGCTGCAGATCAGTGCATCTAAGATCCCCCCCTCCTAGTACAACACAGTCAGTCTGTACCTTGCTACACGCAACACAAGTGCTCTTCTCCAAGACCCTCTTCAACCCATCCCCCCCGCTCGTGAAGCTTCCCGCCTTTTAGGGGGCTGGGGCCTGCAACAAATAGGTGCTTCAAAGAGAAAGTCGTAAAACCCACCCGTGCAGATGGAAAGTCGCACCGAACCACCGTCTCCCCCACACCCACCCATCCCTCAAACCGCAACACCTCGCGGGCCAGTTTGCATGCATGGCTGTCCTATACCACGGGCCACCTGCACCCCCTCCCAGCCCCCCCAGCCCCCCGCAAGGGGCGTGCCTACTATTGTTACGCAACACCCCCTGAGCAGGAAGCACACCCCCGGGTGGGGGTGTGGCGGTGAGTGGGGCACAATGAATGCATTGGCAGCCAGCATGGTGTCGCGCCTGCTGTCGCGGTACGTCGAGGGCATCACGAAGGAGATGCTGGATGTCAACGTGTTCTCCGGGAACCTTGTGCTGACGGATGCGAAGATCAAGAAGGCGGCGCTGGAGGGGTTGGACCTTCCGTTCGACGTGCACCGGGGTGTGATCGGCAAGCTGACGCTGCGGGTGCCGTGGGCACACATCAAGACGCGGCGTGCAGAGCTGCTGATAGAGAGCATCCAGCTACTGGCCACCCCGCGCGACCCGCGCAGCCGCACCTGGTCTGCCGAGGAGGAGGCGCGCCGCAAACAGGAGCGCAAGCAGGAGCGCCTGCAGACGTTCGAAGAGATGCGTGCTTCCAAGGAGGGCCGCAGCGGGGGTGCAGGCTGGAGTGCAAAAATTCTGGAGCTCGTCGTGACCAACCTGCGCGTGGTGGTTCAGGATGTGCATGTCAGGTTCGAGGATTTCACCAACCCCGAGAGCCCGTACGCCCTCGGGGTGATGTGGGCCGGCATGACGCTGGGCCCCACGACGGAGAACTGGGAGCCGACCTTCCTGACAGAGCTCGGCTCCACCATCTTTAAAGTCGCGAAGCTGCAGAAGTTTTCTGTTTACGCGCACGGCGGGAGGCAGCACCTGAGGAGGCCAGCGAGCGAGCTAACGCACGAGGAGTGGCTCAAGTTCATGTCAGATGCGTATGCGTGTGGCTTGGAGGCGGGGCGCTGCGTCGGGCCTCTGGACCTGGAGCTCAAGATCTGCCAGCTGACCTACCTCGGGCTGGAGGACGAGGCTGAGCTGCATGCGCCGCTCGTCGAGAGCATGGCGCATGTTTCGCAGGTGCAGGTGGCTCTGCGGAAGTCGCAGTATGACTCGCTGCTGCGGCTCACTCAGCAGGTGACGAACTTCGCTGTTGTTTGGGAGTATGCGCTGCTGCGTCCCGTGTCCTCGGTGAGCGAGGATGCCAAGGCGTGGTGGCGGTTTGCCAAGACATGCGTCGTGCGAGCCATACGCAGGACACGCATCGACCAAGATATGATGAAGGACGGCAAGCGCCGTATCAAGGCGGACTACATCTTCCTGTGGAAGATCTTCGTCAAGGCACGCAGAAAGAAGGCAGCCATCGACCCTAAGTGGGCACGCCTGCTCACGATGTACGAGGTTGTGCTTCCTGAGCTGGACCTCATCTCCTACCGCGTGATTGCCTACAGGGAGCTCGATGCGGAGAAGAAGCGGCAGAAGGCTGCGGAGGCTGAGAGCGGCTCGTCCTCCCGCGGCACGCGGTGGCTGCGGCGGATGACAGGAAAGTCTGCATCAGCCGATGGGTCGTTCGCAATGCTGCCTTCGCAGTTTCTGCCCGCTGTCCTGCGGAACGCAGATGCCAAGGCGGAGAAGAAGGCGGTGCCCCGCCGCAAGACGTACTCGCTTGAGGTGGCTGACTGCATGTTGCTCCTGCTGGAGGACGGCAACGACGCACCCGTGTCGACACTGGAGTGCAAGGGCCTGAGCTTCAGCATCACAGACACAAAGGTCGACAACACGCTGCTTATGAAGCTGCGGCACCTGGCGGTGCACGACACCGCCACGCGCGAGGCTCTCTGGGGCCAGGTGCTTGGGCCCGAAGGAAACTCGTCGGCGAGCGCGCTGTCGCTTGTGTACTCCTTTGCAAAGCCTGTGTCACGGCTTGACGACGACAACCGCAGCCTGGCTGCTGACACCGCCATCACACTGCAGACGAGCAAACCCATGCGTCTTGTGTTGAACGACTCCTACCTGCGGATTCTCACCACCTTCTTCAGACCGCCGTCGGGATGGCGTCTGCTGCAGTCTGGGCTGGGCATCAAGCCGTCACGGTCGTCATGCACGCCTTCGAACGGGCGTTCGATGATGACGGCAGCCGCTGTGAGTGACGCCCTCGACGACCTCATGACCGCACAGATCAACATCGTCGCCGCCTCTCCCACCATCGTCATCCCACACGACTGCTCAGCCTCGGAGACCGAGACGCTGCTGCTGAACCTGGGGCAGCTGCGCCTCACGTCGCGCCTGCACCTCGCAGAGAAGGCGCAGGCAAAGGAGCGGGCGCTCGCCAACCGGCTGGAGGACACCGACACACACGAATGGTGGGACGTGAACATCAAAGGAATGCGCATCAGTGTCCGCCCCAGCAAGGACGGCGTGCTCCTGCCGTCGACACGCGGGACAGACGTCCTCAGCGAGACAGCAGTCCAGTTTCAGTACGGCTCCTCCCTGGTGCCGCGCCTGTCCGACTTCCCGCGTACACTCTACAAAGGCAAGGTGGGCCCTGAGGTGCGTGTCAAGCTGAACCACGCATCGCTGTCTGTGGTGTCGGAGTTGGTGTCGCGTATGACCTCGCTGCTCTACGAATCGACTGTGGCACAACCGGATGATGCGCAGTCCGTGCAAGCCTCGCCGTCCGTGAGTCCTGCAGGGAGCCCGCGTGCATCGCCCACCTCTGAGGCCACACTGTTCTCCCCACTCACCAACCGCCCCGCAGCGTCGTTCGACAGCCTGGCAGCGCTGTTGGAGGTCACCGTGCCAAACTTCATCCTCGAGCTGTCCCTCGCCCCCAGCGGGCAGGGCGAGCAGCTGCCGGTGTGCGTCGTCAGCATGACGGAGCTCTCGTCGACGTGTCACGTGCCGCAGGAGGGCTACTCCAGCATGAGCGGGGTGGCGGACCTGCTGGAGGTCACCGCATCCGACGAAGCGCAGCAGGTCGTGCTGCTGTCCTGCACCGGCAGCACCAAACACCCGCTCTTCTCCTACACCACGAACAGCGACGAAGCGATTCTCTTCAGCCTGCACCTCGGGGACGTTATCCTCGAGCCCATGCCTGGAGCGCTGCGCCGCACCATGAGCTTTGTCGCCCCCTACACCGTGGGCGTGCCTGTCGTGCAGGAGCCGCTGAAGAGCTTCCCAGACGCGTCGCTGCCCGAGAGCGACATGCTGGTGAGCAGCAGCAGCGTGCTGTCGGAAACGGACATCGCATTCGATCCGGCACACCGCCTCCTTGTGAACGGCACGGGGGACGTCGTCCTCTCTGGGCCAGCCGCAGGTGTCAACGTCGTGCTGCTGGACGGGACTGTGATGGAGTTCTGCATTGTCATTAGCACAGGCTGCAGGGTGATCTTCCGGAACATCACCTTCCACTGCAAGAAACGCCTTCGGGACTACGTGCTGCCGGGTTCGGGCGAGTTTGTCCTTGAGGACTGCGTGGTTCACAGCGAGGCGGACAACGACAGGGGCGAGGAGAAGCACGCGGAGATGTGGAAGGCATACTCCTGCGCCGTCTACTTCGACAAGACCGAGGCTTTCCTCCCGCGCAACTTCGAGATGGAGTGGGCCTCCTGCAAGTGGGTCTATGCCTGGGACGGCCGTGCGGTCCTCTCTGCCTTCAACTGCCAGGGCCTGCAGCTCAAAGTGCCTCCTGTGGGTGAGACACCTTCTTATGAGATGCTGCGGGAGCCCGTCTCCCTCGTCTACAAGGGGAAGATCCGCCAGGTCGAGAAGGCGTCTTTCGAGGGCACAAGCTCCTTGAAAACCACCTCCCTGGACATGTCCTGCACGGTGGAAGACCTTCTGGAGCTGCATAACGCCATCTACGACATCAACACCAGCATCTACCCTCCGGAGGCGCCGATCGCGATGCACTGGAAGGACACGCTCAGCATGGAGTTTGCCGCCCCGCTGCGCATGTCCTTCGCACAGAAGCGGGGAGCCGAGGGGTCGTACCGCATCAGCACGGCGGCTGCCGTGGCCCCACTGGACAAGATCCTGATGGCCTTCAACACAGAGGCCAAGCCTGGCGAAGCGCCGCAGTGGGACAGCAAGTGCGAGGTGATGGTCTCGGTGGAGGTTCCCGGGCTGCAGGACGGCGTGTGGCACAGCCTGCTGCAGCCCTGCAAGGCGGTGCTGTCCCTGGGGGAGAAGCCCACGGGGCTGCCGCGCGGGTGCGGGCACTGGAAGTCAGCAGAGTACTCCCTGAGCCTGCTGGGAGACGCACGCTTCACCATCAACGACGATGTGGTCGTAGCGTGCCAGCAGTCGCTCGAGGGCAACACGCGGCACTCACCCTCGCGCCGAGCCTCCGTGCACCCACAGGCCCAGGACCCGTCCCCGGAGGAGTGCCTGGAACAGGCCAGGCTCGCCGTCGACCTGCCTGGGTGGGAGCTGCTGGAGGACACGCAGGGCATCCCCAACGCAGTCGCTTTGGCGCAGCACACCGGTGGCGTGCCCTATGCCGACCTGCACTACATCGAGGTCACGTCGCAGGAGGAGCCCGGCGTGGCTGGCGTGTATGCGCGCCTCCCATTTGTCACATACAACGGCCTGCCGGTGTGGGCGGTGCGGCTCGGGAGATCGACCAAGCGCCTGCTGTACTTCGAGACGCAGTGGCGCCTGCTGCACCAGGTGGAGGACAAGGAGCCACGGCTGCACCATGCGGCGGTGCATCCCACAGGCGTGGCAGAGTCGCCCCTCGCCTGCTGCTGGCAAGGCACAGACCTGTGCCTGGAGAGGGGTGGCATCTCGAAGCGGGCTGAGTCTCTTGCACTGCTTGCCCTGAGTGCTGCTGGGATGGACGCTGCGCTCGTCCGGGCTGCTGTGGCTGCGGGTGCCTCGCACGACGACGCCACGTTGCTCTGCTGCTGCGAGGGTGGTGCCTCTGTGTCGGAGTGGATCGGCCACGAGCCTGCGGGCGTGCTGGCATACCGTCTGCGCCGCTTTTACGAGGCGCACGACACAGAGAGCCTTGACAAGGTGGAGGCGCTCGTGGACCACGTGGCTGAGGGGCGTGCACCCCAGCAGAAGGCGATCAGCCTCTGCTGTGAGAAGTTCAGCATCCCAGTCGGCCTGTGGAGCGGGGACTTCCCGCCTGCCCTCGAGGAGGGACACCCGCCTGAGCTTGACGACGACGACAGCGCTGCGGGCGACGCTGTGCAGCTCCCGAAGTGGCAGGCAGTGGCATCCCTCGCCGCACTGGAGGAGAGTGTCATGAACTTCGCCCCCCACCCGGCAGGCACGGAGCCACGCACGGTGCCACTCCACCTGCACCCTGCACGGGGTGTCGCAGGGCCCTTCCTCGTGCGCAACCTCGGTGCCTCGCAGATCCAGCTCCTGGTGGGGTCTGTAGAGGGCGTGACACTGGAGCCTTTGATGTTTGCTGCGAAGGCGCTGCCGCTGGGCTGCGCCCTGCTGCTGCCGGAGTCGGGCTCCGTGTGCCTCCGCATCGACACCAACGACCCTGACGTGCCGTACATGGCAGCCAGGCGTGCCTCGGAGTTTGAGGTCTCCCGCGCAACCACACGCCGGCAGTCGACGTGGAATGTGCACCCCGTTTACACCGAGTGGGTGCGCCTCCCCCGCCTGCCTGCCCCAGGCGAGTGCCTCGCCGTGCAGTGTGGTTCGAGCCATGTCTTGATGCGCTGCACTTCCGACGGCCCCGTGAAGACTCTGGAGTTTGACGCGCCCCTCCGCTTCGTCAACGACCTGCCCATCGAAGTTGCTGTCACCCTCAGCACCAACGGCGGGCTCAGCGGGTGCTCCTCGGTCAACGTGAAAAGGGGCGACAGCGCAGCCGTGCATACTGTGCCACCTGAGGCCACTCTGCATTTCGAGGTCAGCGCCACATGCCCCCTGACAGGCGAGTGCAGGACGTCAGGCGAGGTCGATGCGGCGCACTGCCCATATTTGCTTCGCCTCTGCGATGGGGATGACGTGTTGCCGGTGCGGGCTACAGTATCCTCGGAGCACAGCGCACGGCAGGTGCGCCTGCACTCCAACACTTGGATCCTCAACGCCACTGCTGCAGAGGTCGGCGCGTCCTTCGGGGGAACGGATCGTGCCCTGCCCGCTGGGCAGGCAGTGCCGTATGACTTCGACGGTGCGCCTTGCATCGAGGGTGTGCCCGTCACCGGGCCTGCCGTCATCCCGCTGCGCCGCGGCGGGGAGGCACGCGCGCTGGTTACGGACAGCACCCCACACACCCTGGTGATGGTGGCCCCCATGTGCATCTTCCAAAACCAGATGTCGCGCCCTTGCAAGGTGCTGTTTGTCGACAAGGCGGAGCACACCGTCGCCACACGCGGGTCGTCCCTCATGCAGCAGGCCTACACAGGGCAGGACGTGAGGGTGCGCGTCCAGTCGAAGATGGACGTGTGGGACATCGAGACCACCTTCAGCCTCCCTCCCCCCGACCGCACCCTGGTGGTCCGCCTCGGCAACCTCTGGGTCCCTGTCAAGCAGGCGCACGACCAGACAACAGGCGCCCTGCGTGTCGAGTTCGGGGGGAAGCCACCGCCACCCCCCGTGGTGATCAGCAACCAGAGCTGGTGGACGGCTGTGCTGGGAACACCCCCATGCGAGGTGGCGGTGCTGCCCTTCACCATGGGGCAGGCGTACCTGACCGACGCAGAGCAGTCGCACATCGACCTGCGCCTGGTGGGCACCACCACCACAGCCCGCATCCTCTTCGAGGACGAGGTTGCATCAGGCATCGAACAGGGCGCCGTCGGGTGTGAGGCGAAGATTGCCATCCGGCAGAAGGGCACCAAAGACATCAGCACGCTGGTCAGCATCACCGACCCCGACATGCTGCAGCGGCGCCTCTCTGAGGAGCCCGTGATGCCCGCCCTGTCGTACCGCTGCTCTGCAGAGTCGCTGGGCCTCGAGGCCACCATTCAGTCCCTTGGGAGCATCTTCACCGCAACCTCCTGCGACCTGCAAGGGGGCATCTCCTTCAGCGTCGACGGCGGCGTGCAGAGCGCATCCTGCCGTGTGGGGGACATCACGCTCGACTCGCTCCTGGCAAAGGCCCTGGCTGTGGAGTACGCCGGCGCAGTGCTGCCGCAGGGGCCGGCCCTGGTGCACAACCTGCTGCCGCTGTGCTGGCGGGGCTCGCCGGTCGCGACGATGGATGTGAAGGACCTGCCCTTCAGCGGGGTGGACTGGGCATCGCCGCAGGGCCTGCAGGTGCTGCTGCAGGCTGCACAGACGGAGTGCCCCGAGGAGGTGTCGCACCTGCTGGAGGCACTGCTGCAGGGGGAGCAGGGTGGCACGCCCTCACTCGAGACCCTCTCAGCCAGGGCGATGCGGGAGCTTTCGCAGCTGCAGGACGGCAACAGCGACGCGATGATGCGGGCCGCGCAGGCCTTGGTTGTGTCAGCTGCCAAGCGGCGCTACGGCGTCGAGATCGACATCGACAGCATGACTGTGAAGGGTGTCGACAGCAGCAGCCTCGCAGACTACCTGCTGTCCCATGCCCTCCGCTCGCACATGGGCCCCAAGGGTGCACTGCTCGCCTCTGCCGCACGGCATTTGAAGGTGGTAGAGATTGTCAAGCAGCTCAGCACAGACCCTGAGTCTGCGACTGTGGTCCGCGAGGCGCTCACCGACGCGGTGCAGAGCCAGTCCACGGAGGAGGTGCTGCAGCATGTGGAGAGTGCTGCAGCCAAGCTGCAGCAGGAGGAGCTGATTGCGACCATCCGGGAGATTCAACAGACGCCTTTTGACCCCGACGCCGTGCTGCAGGGTGTCCAGGAGTACCTTGGGGTGGAGCTGACGGCAGAAGGTATTGCGGATTGGCAACTTCAGGGCATGGCACAGTGCGGCGAAGCCGTGGGGCGGGCACAGGCCCTCGCGTCGGGGATCGGGCACTTCGACCCCACCGCTCTGGTAGGAGTTGCCGGAGGAGGTGACAGCGATGCCGTGGAGCGGGCACAGGCCCTTGCGTCGCGGATCGGGCACTTCGATCCCGCCGCTCTGGTCGGGGTTGCCGGGGGAGCAGACGGAGGAGGTGAAGGCAGCGGTGCTGTGAATGTGTTTGCCCGGAAGCTGCTCTCGCTGCTTGCGTGATCCATTTTTTTGATTGCCCCCCCTCACCCCCCACATCCCGCCCCTTCAGCGCCTCGAATGCACCGCGGCAATGGCATACACTCATCCAAATGCGGCGTGCTCTGTGACATGCCCGGTGGTTGCGAGTCTAACAGACCCCCAAGACTCTCTCCTGGTTAAGTCAGAAGAAAGAATAGAACACCGCAGCAGCAGCACCACCCCCTCCTGCCCACAACCCCCACAACCCCTCCTTCGCCCCTTTTCCTGCTTCCGCACACGCGTCGACACCACCACCACCACCACCACCACCATATCAGGATTTGGGAAGGGAGATTGGCAAATGGGATGTGGCGCGTCCACAACACAGGTGGACGCAAAGCAGGAACAGAAGTACAAGGAGCGGACGCGTAACACAGACCTGTTCGAGGCCTCCGTGCTGTCCAACCCGTCCCTCAGCAGCAGCACCCGGAAGTCCATCGGGTCGAAGGAGGCGGCTCCCGAGAATGTTGAGACCAACAACCTGTCGGTGGAGAAGGAGACGGCGGGCGCGCCACTGACACCCCGACCCCCTCCGTCCGGCATCTCTCCCCGCGTGGCCTCAGGGGTGGGCACCTTCGGGAAGCTGCCACCCGAGCCGGCGCAACGAGTGTCTTCTATGTGCGACGGGCGGGGCCCGCAGAGCTTCTGCTGCGCATTCCCGGAGAAGCGGTTCCAGGCGCGTTTCGACCCTCACGCGCCTGAGCAGCGCAAGCTCTTGAGCCTTCTCCTCAGCGGCGATGTCACGCTGAAGCGCCCCAACCACGCCACGCGCCGCTCCCACACCTACAGCCTCGACACGCTGTTCCTGCCGGATGTGACCATCTCCCTGACGGACGATGAGTTGCACCGCGTCGTGCATCCCGATCGTCTGGGTGTACACCTGAGCTGCACGATGGAGCGCGGCACACCTCTGGACCTCCTCGCTCAGCGCTGTGTCGAGACGCGGTTCAAGCTTGGCTCCTTGAGGTGGGTGGCGGGCTACAGCCGTTCCTTTCAGTCCATCGCCCTGACGCAGGACCTCCGCCTTGCGGCAGGGCTGGTTGCTGGTGGGCGGAAGATCTCCCCCGGGATGGGAGAGACCCCGATGGAGAACAGTCAGAACCGCTACGACTACCTGTCTCCCACACACCACAGGCGCCGGCAGGTGGAGGCAACAGAGATGTCGGTGTCGTGCATCGATATGCGCACAGCTCGTAACGTCGGTGTGCTGCGCGTGCAGGATGTGCGCATGTTCAAAGAGATTGCATTCGTCTTCGGCAAGTCGTCCGATCCCTGCCTGGTGGCGGCCCCCCCGCGTGGGGGAATGACTGTCTTCTCCATCTCCCGCTACTCTGTGCTTCAGGAGGTGCCGTATGAAGCGGAGTCCGTCGACCTGGGCATGATCACCTGCATGACAGTGTCGCGCGACAGCCGGTTCATTGCTGTCGGGGGGCAGGCTTTCGATGACTCGGGAAACATCGGCGGTGCAGTGCTGGTGTGGGCCACAAGCGAAAAGGGGTCCAAGATGCAGTTCCATGTGGAGCGCTGCTTCATGGAGCATACGGGGGTGGTGACTGCCATCGCCTTCCACACCTGCGAAGCGATCGCTGCCTCCGGCGATGCGAACGGTTCCATTGTTCTGTGGAACGTCGAGACTGGTCGGGTGTACCAGAAGCTGCAATCACACAAACAGGCCGTCCCTCGGAAGCTCGTCTTCAGCGGCATCGGGTACCTTGTGTCTCTGGTTGAGGGCGCCATGCAGTGCTGGAAAGGCGAAGGTGACGCTGATAGTGTCGACGACCGCTTCCGTGTTGTTCCTTTGTGGCGGAAGCTTGCGCACGAGTATCCCCTCTTCGCATCGTCTGACGGGCAGATTACAGACAAGGAGGCGGAGACGCCCCGTGACGATGCCCCTGCCGTGAGCGAGACAGGCGAGCCCACCGACGCCAAGTACCGGGCCATGTACAGCCTTCCAGGTTCGGCTGTTCTGATAACCACCTCGTCGAGTTGTTTCGTATGTCATATGCCGCATGCCTTCACAGGTCTTCCACCACCCTCACTCGCAGATCGTCCTCTGTGCAATCACTGGCAAGGTGATCGATGTAGTTAGCACGAAGGCACCTATCCGCAGTGCGTCAGTCGGCCGTTCGCTTGTGCTCCTGAGTGATACGTGGGGCAACCTGTACTCTTACGACATGCAGCTGGTATGTTGCTTCCTTGGTGAGTGTGTGTCATCTTCCCTCCACAGGAGCACGAGCTGCCGACATTCTGATCTGATGGATGCAACTCCGAGTTGATATCGTGCCGTTCCGTTCCGTTCCTTCTTGCGTGCCTGGTCGCCCTTGGCGACTCAGCGGATAACAGAGGAGTCATCTGGTTCATGCCTGCCTGTTCTAGAACGAAACTGAACACACACTCCCCCCTGTGCCATGAACAGAGAAGAGAACCGGCGAACAATTAAGTATCCACACTCAGAAACACAGAAGTCAATCAAGTGCAAGAATACACGCCTTTTCCGTACCGAGCAAATGACTGAAAAATCGAGTGGCGCCGCAACGAGAACAATCCACCGATGCACGCCCCTGTGGCTGCTGATGCTACATGGCACCCCATCTATTTGGAAACCCATGGACCTGCTGGACTTGAGCACATGATCAAGAGTGCATGCCATGGTTTCTTTGCGAACAGAATAATTGTATGCAAGGTCAACGCATATAGCCAGCGCGCGAGAGCGTGCCTTGCGGGCCTGCAAGCCGTTCTTTTCTTTATTTTGCCCATTACTTTTGTCACAATGATCCGCAGCTGCTGCCTGCACGCTGCCTCAGACACCGCTTCTCGCTTTCAGTGAGGTTCTTTCTCGCTTATTCTGCCCTCCTCGTTGTCACACCGCACCTCTGCGCCCCCCTTGCCGCAGCATGGCCCCGCAATCCCATTGGGGGCTCTGCTGCTGCAAACACTCCACCATGAATCATCTTCCTCTGAGCTTGGGAACTTGGGTTGCAACCCGCTTCATTCCCTCTTCTCAAATCACGACCAGTGCCGTGATGCACTCCTCAGGTGCCTCCCACCCCATTCCTGTGCATGTGATGTGTATGCCTCACGTCACAGAACCGGCGGGTCTGTGTTGCGTGTTGTGTCTCCCCCAGTGCTGCCTGATACCCCCTTCTTGCATCAGACCTGCTCACTTACACAGTGTGCGACAGGGTGGATCAGGCAATTGCAATGTGCTGAAGGCGCGTGTGAGTCATACACATCCATCCTCTTGTTCCTCTGTCTGTTTGACAGATGGACACTGACAAGAAACGTGGATCAGGTTTGCGATTGTAATCTAGTTTTAAAAGTTGTGTCTGCTGATGCTGTCTGTTTGGGTTGTGCTGCACCCCTGCGTCTGATGGGTCATCACGGCATTCTTATATGTTTCCGGATGCAGCTGACCAGAGATGCATCTATGCGGCGTCCGTGCTGTGATCCACACCGATCCAAATTCTGGCCTGAACAGCGAAGTGTCTGGCGCGCTGGATTACGCATATGTGACACGAAGCGTCCCTCTGGCGAGCACCAGAATGCCAACCCCCATCACGGGCGTCCCTTCTGCAGCTGCAGTGAATCCAGTGCAGCACGCCCCCCACCCCTTGCTTCTGTCTGTGGCAGCAGACCCGATTGTACTTCCTTGTGTTGCGAACGTATCTTTACCATCAGGATCTTTGTTATTCTGTGTGCGCCCTTTTCAGGGTGTGCACTGCCTGCGCGGTCACTGTTCGAACAATCTCCACGTGCTAATGGTAATGTGTGTGTCCAATTCGTTGGTTACGGGGTAGCAGATCAACGGGTGCCCCACTCCTTTCTGGCCACAGAGAGATCGTACCGCTGTGATGGCAGGTAATGGTCTCACAAAAATAGATGCACACGCCGTACAGCAAGCGACCGTGCCTGAGCAGAATACGAGACCCTTCAGTTGCAACAAGCTGGGAACGTGTCGCGTGGTAACTTTTGTGAACCGGCATTGTGATGTCCTGCGCATTTTGACGAGAATGTCTCCGTCGCTCTGCCTTGACGTGTGCCGAGGTCTTGTCGGGGCTCCGCAGTTCTCCTTGGGGGGAGGGGCAGCGTGCACGATTTTGAGCTTTCTTGATTCTGTTACAGAAAGAACCCCAACTTTATACCATCTTCTGCCTTGTTTGCCTCTGTTTCTTTGCAGTGCATCGAATTAATTGTTGTGTTTTTGCGTGACCACTCACAAGAGTGATCGAATCTCGAACGAGCATAACCTTTTCGGAGACCAAAGATCCAAAGGCTAACCTTGGCTCTTGGTATATATTTTTGAAGGCTTCGGCGCAGCCGGCTGATGATGAACCTTTCTGTGCCTTTTGCTTGATCTTGCAACCCTGCCCACCACTCCATTTTGAGAGGAGTGCACAAAGGGTCTGCTGTGACAACAACACACTTAGAGGCAGGTTCTTGGCTTCTTGCCACGTTTTACTGGCCACAACTTCGTTTTTCGAATGATGCGGAATATTGTCGAGCGTCAGCTGACCCGTTTCCGCACCACCATGTCAATGCAGGACGGCGCTTTGCAAGTAAAGTGCCATCGCTTCAGGACATGATGAAGTCATCACGGCAGCTTCTTCTCCTTGTCTTTCCGAACCCCCGGAAGGGGTCTGCATCGAACTGTCTTGAAGTACCTCCCTCACGATCCATTGGGCTTCTTCCTCACATTAATTGCTCCTGGGGTCTTCGCTACGGGGTGGTTCCTGTTGAATGAGGTGAAAACTGACGAAGACAAACGACCAGCGAAGACCCCCTCAGTCGAGTCGGCTATCCCGCGATGCCACCGTGACAGGCATCCATGGCTTCCTTGATCCCCACACTTTTCTGGTTCTGTGAGCCCAGGCATCCCCACTGGGCCCTCCAGTCGGGTATCTCTCCGAGGTTCACAAAAGTCATCCGCTGGCAACCTTGTGTCACTCAAGACAGCCTCTGGGCTGTCAGTCTGAGCGACTCGGGTGTCCATCCACGCATGTACCCAGCTTGGGGTCTTGTCAATCTGTCGACTGAATTCTACTGTGTGACGCGTAGTGTGGCACAGTGTGCAGCAAAAGTGTGTACCCCGAGCGAACTGGCTTTCTGAAAGCGCTCTCTGAGTTTTTGCGACAAGTGTCTTGCCACAATAAGCTTGCTTGTCACAGCAAAACATCAGTTGTTTTGCCGATGACCTCCTCTCCATTATCATTGCCACTACTATGTCCGTCTCGTGTTTGTCTACACATTGAAATAAACTGGAAGGGGTTCGTAAGACGTTGTTCGGGAAGGGCTTCCAGAATGCCCCCGGCGCACACAGTGGGCTCCGATCCACCCAATCCTGAGCAACCGCAGCACTATTTTTACCATCAAAGAATAGAACGAAACTGAGTAACCGTTTCTGGGCAAATGTGAAGGAACCTGCACGTGCAACACAGCGCGTTGAAGGTCGGAGAACAAGGACAGCAGCCCACCCCACTCCGCACCTGCCCAGATCGTGTATCATGCACTCGTGCCTCCCAGGGTTGCACGCCTTGGAACAGCGGGCATTCCCTGTTGTGCCTGGCGCCCCATCTCCTGATCACCACCTGCCACATCTAGCATCGCACCACACATGCCTCCTCCAGGGCCTAGAGGCTTGCTGCGTCGTGGCGTCGCATTCCTGTGCCCTTCGGGCACGGGAGAATGAAGGCTCTCGGTGACTTCAGCGTCACTGCGTCGTACGAAACGCGGTTCCACTGGGTGGACAACGCTTCAGGCGATGCTGGGTTCCTGTTGATGTTCGACGTGAAGGGCGAGACGGATGCCGGCGTCATCATCACCGACGACGAGGAGGTTGGGGATACCCGGGAGGGCCCTGCCTCCATGCGTCCCGTCTTTTTCATCCGCTTCGCCAACTACAGGAACTCCAAGACGCTGATCGAGCGGAGGGGGCACGGCCTGGCCTGCCGCAAGCATGACAAGCTGCTCTCCCCACATAAGTACGTCACGCTGTGGGTTAACGTGCGCAGCAACAAGATGAAGGGTGTCACGTCCATCAGCTGCGGTACAGGCGCACCGTGCAGAGCAACAGCGCTCCTCTCCCGCACAGACGTGATGCACGACCGCCTCCTCACTCGCATAGGCTTCACCTCCTGGAACTCAGACCTGGACTTCCGCAGAGTCCGTGTGCACCACAGCCCACTGCACGAGATCCACGTCTGGGCACCCGTTGCTTGCAGGGGGCACGCCCCACGTGCGCCTGAGAGCGAAGACACTGTGCTGGTGAGCTGCGCTACAGGCAGCCGCGGGGGCAGCCGTGTGTTCCGCTGCCAGCGCCTCGCCCTGCTTTGCTCCGGGAAGTTCTTCAACAGGGTGTGCCACCGACAGCACAGCGGCACGCGTACGGAGGAGCTGCTGACGTCGCTGAAGGGCTCTGTGCTTGTCTCCGTGGAGCACTCCGACACCGCCATTCACATCACGTTCCCTGAAAGCGACGTGCTGAGCGACTGTGATTTCGAGGCGTGGTACAGGGGCATTCTGAGGGGGGCAGTTCCTGTGTCTTTCACATCAACCCTCTTCGGCACAGACCCACACAACCTGCAGAAGATGCAGTTGAAGTACTACCTCGCCACGGATGGGGGTGACGTGACCATGCTTTGCCGCACGTGCACCGACAGCACGTCTCTCAGGGCCCACCTTGGGCTGTTACTGCGGAACGAGTACATTGCCGCCATGTTCACAGGTGACAGCGCAGTGATGAGTGAAGAGAGCAGCAGCAGCCAGCTAGTGTTCGACCTGCAGGTGTGCGACAGGAGCAGGCCCCTCGGGCATGTGCTGCTTGAGGCGTTGTACTGCAGTGGACTTGGCTACGACTTCAACGACCTGAGCGGCGTGCTGCCTTTCCTTTCGACGTATTCTCTGCTGGCATTCACCGAGGAGTGCAAGAAGTACGGCGTGCACTCCGCTGTGTCCTTCTCACAGCACCTGCTTTCGTCTCGCATCAACGACAAAGACCCGCTCCCTGTGCAAGAGCTGGTGCTGCTGTGCGATGCTGCCTCCTACCTCCCGCTCCCTGCCCTGCGACAGAACCTGGTGGCCTACCTTGTCCGCAACTTCTCGTCGGTCCTCGTGTCCAGCACAGAGCGTGACCATCTCCTGTCGCTCCCTGTCGACGTCCTGGCGGAGGTGACACGCCTTGAAGCACAGACGCTCAAGACAGCGCCCGCACAGCGTGTGCAGGACTTCACTGCAGCGTACATCAAGCACAACATCGAGGCCGAGAGGCTGTGCCCCACGTCGGACGAGATGTGGATCTCAGAGTTGCACTCCTCGTTCTCCGAAGACGAGCGAACAGCAACACATCCCGATGACAGCAGCGAGTGCGATGTGGACGCGGTCAGTGTCAGCAGCGAAAACTCTGACGATGACATTCCGAGCACCGCCATGCGGCTGAAGCCTGGGAGCCACGGGGTGTTTGGGATCTGCCGTGAGAGGATCGGGGGCAACCCTGTGCGTAGCGGCCTGGTCACAGTCAGGAGCAGCTCTCCGAAGAACCCACTGTCTGCTGGGTGGAAGCTCTTTGCGGGAACGCCAAAGATCCTCTGCACTGCTACTGCTGCAAATCCGAAACCGTTCTTGCACTTTGTCCTCAACGCAGGCATGTCCCTTGGTGTGACACACTACGAGATTAAGCTGGGTGCATATGAGGATTCACTGCGCAGTTGGGGATTCTTTGCCAAAGCCACGGATAGTGAACAGTGGGCGTGCCTCGACAGGCGGGTCGGGCAGCACACCCTCTCCAGCCCCTATGCGTCTGCCGTGTTTGAGGTGCAAGGATTAGATGCAGCCTCGGAGTTTAAGATTGTGCGTGAGGATGAGCAGGTGGAGTTGATGGTCGCCCAAGTGGAGCTGTACGGTGTGCTTCACAACGCCTCCCTTCGTGTCGAGTGAAGCCAAGATAACTCTGACCCCGAAACAGTTTTCTTGCTTCCTGTGTTGGCTGTCGCAGTGTCGTGCGTGCAGAGGTACCTTCTCTAAGAAGGCACTTGTTCAATTTTGTTTCGAGTGTCGTCAACAGAGCTCTCAGTTCAGGAAGCACTTCAAAAACGCGAGTCTGCACAGGATTTAGGATTCATGCTGATAGTACAAAGTAGTCGCGTTTATATTCTTTGCGTCGTCATCATATACCTGGAGGAGATTCACACGGGCAATGCTTGCAGTGCGGCGTGATGAACTCCTCGTCGATGTATGATTTCCCTCTGTGCAAAACCCTAAGCCCCAAAAACGTTCCCAATACGCGTTTTTTTGAAGTTGTGCCGTTTTGATAAAATGAAACGTTCTAAAACGTAACACGTTGTCCGGTGTGGTCATAGGGGGGTCCCGATCACACCTTGAACGTATTTTAAACGCTATCCTCCCCTTTTTGTTGGAGAAAACGCAATTCTCTTGCTCCCCTCCCCCCCGCAACACTTATGAAGACCGAACCAGCAAACGAATCTTTTCTCCTTCCCCGATGTTCCCTTGTCCACCTGCAGACTGGGCCTGCTGGCCACCTGGACGGTCTGGTTGCCTACCATCCAGTTTCATTCACTGCAGGCGAACACTAAATCAATCATGATCCGTCACTCTCATTTCTTCAGCGGAGATGCGCGGTCATCGTGACTGATGATGCTGCCGTGCTTCGCCCAGAACAGCGTATTTCTTCCTCCCCGTGTGGTGTTTGAAGGCGCCCAAGGGACAGGCATTTTCATCCCTTTTACTGGTTCGGGGACATGGCCCGCGACACATGTGTGCCATGCACCGGCTAGGTTTACATCCAGCACAGTCACTGCCTGGTGGTGGCTTGTCAGTGGGACATCCTGATTTCTTAAAACCCTGTGCCTGGAATTTTGTCCAAAAAATATCACGTTTTCGCACAAGGCATAAAATGGTCAAAAAACCCGAAAATCGGGTTTGTAGGGTATAGGCCCCCTGTCTGAAAATGCAAAATATGGCCCCGCAGGTGCCCCCAGAGTGATTTAAAATCGGAAAATCGACATTTTCCACCTACGGGAAATCCCCCAAAATAGGGGGTCCCCAGTCACGAACCCCAAAAAAATGTCCCGCGCGCCTCTAAGGCACTCTGGATTTTTATTATGTCATCCAGATGTCACATCTGGGTCCAGGAACACCGGTTTTTGGCCTCAGGAAGTCGAAAAATATGTGTGGAAATTTTTATTCCTGACCAGGATCCCCTAAAAGCCCGATTTCCCCTGTTTACACATGGGGGATTTCTTGCAACGCCCGCTCGTGTGCTGAGTGTGTTATCCGCGACGTGGATGCGGTCGCCCTCTTCCTCCCAGAAGCCACTGATCTTCCTCATCCAACTTCACCTCTGGATGTACGCGGCACGTGCTTGGGTTGTCCTGTCGCAGTGCAGCAGAAGGTCCCTGTGCACTGCTGCCCAAGCCATTTCGGCTGCACGGAATACGCCACGCAGAGTAACGTGGTATCGCGTGACCAGCTCGTGAGGCTTGTGCCCCGAATCGAATCGATAGGCTGCGAGCTGCATTGCCTCGGCCAGTTGATGTCCTTGTGTGTGCATTTTTGTGCACAACAGTCCCTTGGGTATCTGCAGCGCAGGTGCCTGCACTGGACCAGAGGACTTCTGATTTGCCTCTGGCGCTTGTGATCGGAACGGATGCGGCGACATGCCACGGTGCCCATGGATAGCCATGCCGGCACGAAAGTACGTTCACGACGGTTGATTACCATTGCTGCACTCTGTCAGAACCCGAAGGGTCGCAGCTCACCTGAACGCCCACCAGGCCCCCCAACAGGGGGTGAAACCAAAGGGTCCCCCCTGGGGTTTTTTGACCCAATATTTTCGGATTCGACATGTCCCCGGGATTTCCACTATGTCGCAGATTTCGACCATTGGGTCAAGAAAACCTAAAAATCTAGGGGGGAGGTGCTGAAGGATTGCACTGAAAATTTTATCTAACTCGGTCAAAATTCCAGGCACAGGGTTTAATCATGTGAAGTGGTGCATGCGACACAACAAACAAATGTCTTCGCTTTGTAGCCGGATGCGGAGGTGTATTTGTGCGTCCTTTGTGTTGACGAGGGTGATTGCCATCCTTTTTTGCAATCTGCCTGAGTGCTTCACTGAGGCGAAATAGACGAAGAAGAAGGCGGAGTCTCGCTGCCTTGCTAGTCTGAGTTAGTCCGGAAGCCCATCCCCTCCTCCCCCCCCTTGCGGCCGCTGTGGTGTCTCCCGCCCCGTCACAGAACACCACTCACACAGACTCAATCTGATGCGGGGTCAGGTCCCCCGCTTTACGGATGACGAGGTAAAACAGACGTTTGCCTCGAACTATTCGCAACTCGTGCTGAACCATGTCGGCGCCTCCTGCGAGTCCCTGACCTCGCGGACCCGCGAGGAACTGCAGGACTGGATTCTGCAGCACACACATGTCGACCACTTTCCGAGCTACATTGACCAGAACCGCAAACTCACGCTCAGTGCATCAGGCGGTGATGACGACTGCTTCGACACTGTGTCGTATGTCTGGAAGGCTGCCAACAGCTGCGAGAGCCCCAGCATCCTGGATGCGGAGGCCGCAGTGATGCACCGCCTCAACCTGTGCGATGAACTCGGGTCACTGATCCCAAAATGTTTCACCAACGATGACGGCAACACCTGGCGCTACGAGACCTGCGGTGCTGGGACGAAGCACCTGGTGCGTCTCATCTCTTTCCTGCCAGGGAAGGTGTTTGCGAAGTGTCGCAACGGGCAGAAGCAGAACCCAAAGACGCTGCAAAGCCTTGGGCGCGGCCTCGGTCTAATCGACGCCCAGCTGAAGGGGCTGCGCATCCATGCCACTGTGCGTTTCCTGCGTTGGGACCTCAAGGCGGCAGACCACATCTCGACCCTTGTGCCCTTCTGCATCAAAGAGGATGCACGCAGGATCCGCATCGAATCTTGGATGCAGGGGTTCGAGGAGCTGGTGAAGCCTGCCCTCGCGGCACTGCCGGTGCAGGTGCTGTACGGCGACGCCAACGACTACAACCTGCTTGTGGAGGAGTGCGATGACACCCACCTTGTCGTCTCAGGCATTCTGGACTTCGGCGACATCGTTATGTCCCCCGCTGTGTGCGACCTTGCCATTGCGCTGGCCTACTTCTTGATGTGCCACTCCGACCTGGAGGGCATCCTGATGAGTGCCATGTACACCGTGGAGGCGTACCACCATGAGCACCCCTTGTCGTCAAGGGAGCTGTGCATCCTCTGGCATCTCATCGCTGCCCGTCTGTGCACCTCCATCGTGATCAGTGCTTACGAAGCAGCGCTGCAGCCGGAGAACCATGAGTACTGCGAGATCTCGCTGAAGCCCGCGTGCGACCTGCTGCTGGCCATGTCGCTCATCGCCCCGTGGGATGCTGCCGAGGTATGTCCCCCAACAGACTGGTGTGTGCATCATCAAACCAACAGGCTCTGCATGTTGCGTGCAACGTGGAGAAGGACGAGGAGATGTTCGACCAGCTGCGCGCAGCAACGAACGGGCTGAAGGCTGCAGCGGGTCGGCCCCCGCCCAACATGGCGGCGGTGTTCAAGGCATGGGGGCGCTTCAAGGGGATGGGGCCTCCGCTGCCCTCGCCAGGACAGGCCAGCCGCAACTCCAGCCCTGCTGTGTCTCCAAGACTGCCCCCCGCTCCCGCTCCCGTGCCCGAACCAACACACACAGTGGAAGAGATCCTGAACTTCCGCGACAAGCACTGTGCGAAGACCCTGTCTGTGCAATTCAGGTCCTCCCCGTCGGGCCCTTTGAAGATCACAAAAGGAGAAGGCAGCAGGCTCATTACAGAGGACGGCACCCCGTACCTGGACTGTGTCAACAACGTGTGCCATGTTGGGCACTGCCAACACGATGTCGTGGAGGCTGCTGTGGATCAGATGAGGAAGCTGAACACAAACACCCGGTTCCTGAGCGACACCCTCGTGAACTACACTTCAGAGCTGCTCGAGACCTTCCCCCCCGAGCTGGGGCTGGACACGGTGTTCTTCACCAACTCCGGCACGGAGGCGAACGACCTTGCATACCGCCTTGCGACCGCCCACACGAAGCGTTCACACATGCTCGTGGTTGACCATGCGTATCACGGCCACTCCAAGGCACTGATCGACATTTCGCCCTACAAGTTCAAGGACCAGGGTCAGTTGCCAACACCACCACAGACAAGCTTTGTCGCCATGCCTGATGTCTACCGTGGGAAGTACAACGTCACGCACGTGGTTGACGGCCCCGAACGCGCTGCTGAAGAGGCTCTCCTTGCCACACGCTACGCAGACGAGGTTGAAGAAAAGTTGCAGGAGCTGAAGTCCGAGCACAAGCATGTGGCTGCTTTCTGGGCTGAGTCGCTGATGGGTGTTGGGGGTCAGGTGATTCCCCCTGATGGGTGGCTTGACCAGTGCCACAAGCACGCACGGAAACACGGGGCCCTGTGCATTGCCGATGAAGTGCAGGTGGGCTTCGGGCGTGTCGGCACGCACTGGTGGGCCTTCCAATGCCAGGGTGGCGCCGTGGCGCCGGACATCGTCACCCTGGGCAAGCCCATTGGCAACGGACATCCCATGGCTGCTGTCGTGTGCAAGAAGGCCATCGCTGATTCCTTCGCAGCCACCGGCCTCGAGTACTTCGCCACGTTCGGAGGGAACCCCGTCTCCTGTGTCACTGGCTCGGCGGTGCTCCGGGTGGTGCGTGAGCAGAAGCTCATGGAAAACGCGCTGACCACGGGCCAGTACTTCCTGTCGCGCCTGAAGTCGATGCGCAAAAAGCATCCTGAGCTGGGCGATGTGCGTGGCAAAGGGCTTTTCGTCGGCGTTGATCTTGTCGAGAATCCGGAGACACGGGAGCCTTGGGCACTGGCGCCCACGCTGAGCAACGCGATGAAGGAGAAGGGTGTCATCATAACAACAGACGGCCCCTACAACAACGTCCTGAAGATTAAACCCCCCATTGTTTTTGACGACTCGTGTGTCGATGTCTTCTGCGCTGCGCTTGACGAAGTGCTGACAGAGGTCAAGAACCAGCACGCATAGACGCCTTCATGCTGACAACGTAATACGAATGCCAGTCTGACCACGAGCAGCTGCTCCCGCCCCGAATTCCTTTGCTCTTTCTTCTTCTGTCATTCTTGATTGCGGACCATGCCAATGCACCGCAAGCATCCACACACACAGGGGTGATGCACACATGTCTCTGGAGCTGTTGAACAGACGGCTGGAAGCTCAGCCCTGGTGCCGTTGTCTGAAGGACATCTCTGACGAGTTCACCGTGAGACCCGAGGAACATGATGACACACCAGGTGTGTTGGGGCGTGGTACCTTCGCCGAGGTAAGGCGCTGCGAGCGCCAAGACGGACGCACCTTTGCCGTGAAGAGCATCTCGAAGAAGGGCCTCATTGGCAATGACCGCCGCATCAGACACGTCCTCGTCGAGGTTGCGAGCACTGTGGTGCTGAGTCATGAGTGTCTGGTGAAAACGCATGAGGTCGTGCTCACCCGTGACCACGTGCATCTTGTGATGAACATGTGCCCAGGCGTGACACTTCACGCACACCTCCAAACCGTGCCCGACGGCCGCATGCAGGGGAGTGAGGCGGCATATGTGATGAAGCAGCTCCTTGGTGCGCTGAGCTGCCTGCACGACCACTCTATCGTGCATCGCGATGTCAAGCCGTCCAACATCATCGTAGACCCCGCCACGCTGCACACGACCCTCATCGACATCGGGCTTGGGAAGTACGTTGGCCCACCCTCAAGCTTCCCAGATGGTCAAGATGTGCTTTCCTCCCCAGTGTCGGAGTCACTGGCACCCTTCCACGACGAGAGGTCTGTGCTGGCCACACCCGATGCAGGGACTACCTCGTACCTCGCTGTGGAGGGAATCGCAGGGAAGGTGGAGAGTGACAAGCTGGACCTCGATGGATGGAACTCGCCCGGCAAAGACCTATTCAAGCTGGATGTTTATGCCGCGGGTGTCACAGGGTTCGTCATCCTGACGGGGAGGCTGCCCTATGCGCGAACGCCAAACTCCTCCCTCGCGCAGCTGCGACGGCTGATGAAGACTCACCCAGCTGTGCTGCCGCTGGCATCAAGTGGCTCCATTGACCCCCTACTCCCGCAGGCAGCGCGTGATGTCGTGCAGCAGATGCTGTCGCATCTACCCACTGTGCGCCCAACCGTCGCACAGTGCCTTACGAATGTTTGGGTGGCAGATGCACAGCCCCGCAGTGACGAGTACAAATCACCGGTTGACTGCCCTGTGAGTGTGGACCTCTTGTCTGAGGAGGCCTCCTATCACGATGTCATTCGCGCCCTGAACGAGAACGACGCAGAAATGGGGTGCCCTGCGCTCCACCTCGGTGCGTTCCACGGTGCCCACACCACAGTGCTCCCTGTCGGGCTGGCAACATAAATGCTGCATCGTGTGAGCGCTGGCGCTTTTTTGTCCAGCAAAACTATTGCGACTGGTTGGTTTGCGATTGTCACAACTGTTTGCAGATGTTGACTCAACATTGCAAACAGTTGAAAAAAGTCAAAAAATAGATGCCCAATTTGGTGACATTTGGTTTTTCATGATTTTGTACGGGAAAAAGACACTGCGATTTTTTGTGATTTTCCATCTCGGATGAGCCTCGATTTCGCAAAGTCGTCGGATTACCGAGACTTCTTGCTGAGCAGAGTACATAGTGACCAATTCAACAGTTGACAGGGATGTTTGCAGATGTTGACTCAACATTGCAAACAGTTGAAAAAAGTCAAAAAATAGATGCCCAATTTGGTGACATTTGCCATGAATCTGCCCCGTTAACGGCTACCGGGTATTACCGGGTATTACCGGGTCGAAAAACGGGTATTACCGGGTCCGGTAATACCCGTTTGCCCGGTAATACCCGGTTATAGCCCGGTAGCGCTACCGGGGATTTTCCATGGGAATTTCCCTTTATTTTGCGAATTGATCCCCTCCCCCTTAGCACTGTGTGACGCATTTCAGATGAACAACACCCCTCCCCCCCTCCCTGACCCCACCTGGACCTTCTCGTTCTTGACAGCGCTTGCCCTTCGTCATATTTGACCCCCCCCCCCCCACCACCACCACCACCAGTACCTTCGCTTTCGACAAGAATGCCCCCCCCCCCCACATGCAGTATATTTGCTGACATTGGACTTTATGACCACTCGGGGAAAAAATCGAGCAATATTTTAGTGGGGGCGAAAACACGCACGAAAAAGGCGACATACCTCGCAACCCAGCGGGTAGCGAGGTGGAGCCAGGCAGCAGCGCTATTTAGAGTGGGGAAATGCACGGGTCACAAAATCTGTCCAGTACGTAAAATCCTACCTTCGACGTGCCAGCATCTCCGACAGCCTCTGCGTGTTGTGAGCTATAACCCCGCTGGGCAGGCCTCGACGTCCGTCGCAACTGTTCCCTCCGGCAAGGACGCAACCATGGTAGCCATGGTGTACATGCAGCCCCCCCCCCCCATCCGCCTCATCGATATTTATACCAAGCCCAACGATGCCGCAATTCAGCCAGTTTTGCCCAGACCACAACATCTACCCGATAGGAGAAGCCTTTCGGCTTCACAGCACGATGGGGAGAGCGAAGCAGGTCTCACAATCCCAGAATCTCGCGAAGACCTTCAAGCGGAAACACGGTGCCGATAGGAGCGAGAGCGAGAGCGGGGACAGTGAGTCGGACAAGCCCGTCGCCAAGTCAGCGAAGAAGTCAGCAAAAAAATCAACGACTAAACCCGCTTCCAAAGCTGCCCAGAAAGCCGCTCCAAAAAAGGGAAACCACAAAAAGGATGACGAGACAGACACGCCAGCTAATGCAGACACACCAACGAAACCAAAGGAAATCCAGAAGAAGCTTGCGGAGGCCCGTTCGACAAAGACCGGATTGGTCACGCCTGCGGTGCGTCTGACAAAGCTCAAGGAGGCCGCAGCAAAGGACGGCTTCGATGTCGGTTGCTTGGAGGTGAAGAAGGTCGGCGCGTTGGAGAAAGTGCACCGAGACACGAAGCTGAAAGAAGGATTTAGGGACCTGTGATCGCGTATCTGCCGGAGGGTACAGTTGTAACGGACGTCAGATCCCTGCCAAGCGGGGACAGTTACACCACGCAGAGGCTGTCGGAGCTGATGGATGAAGTCGTGGCAAAAATTACAGATAAAAGTCGCCTTCTACGTGCTGGACCGCTACTCTGTCAATCAAGCTTATTGCGCGCAGATGGAAGCGAAGAGGGCGGTCGTCTGGTGCTTTGGCCACCACCTGGCGACTGAGGCGAAGCGGTTCTACAAGGAGCGCTACCCGGCGGGCTGCGAGGTGTGCAGCCTGTTCTCGTGTATGTTCGCCGGGGTCAACGCCCGGAGGCGCAGATGGCGCAAGTTTCAGATTGACTTCAAGAAGGATGCGCAGAAGGAGCTGCGGGGCCTGTGCAACAAGCTCGGCAAGATTGAGCTGCTTGTGAAGTTTGTGGAGACGGGGCGTGCAGATGTTGAAAGCCTCGCAAAGCACTTCCCCGACGCAGAAGACCCTTTGGTAGCGGGGAAGGAGTGGGTGGCCACCGAGAGGTCGAAGAGCGAGGTCCACGAACAGACAGGGAGCGTACAAGTGGATGAGGAAAAGACTGAGGCACCGCAGACGACGTCACAGACGCGGCGGTGTGCGTTGTTTGAGGTGAACGCACACATATACCGTAGGCGCGAGACCCTCCTCGCATTCCTCCAGTCAGAGATGGCGCGCTCATACAAACCAGCATCACTGCGGCAGCTTTCGGTGCTCCTGTGCAATGATGAAAAGCGCACGAAGGCATTTGATGAGATGGGGGCCATGGAGGAGAGATTCGCGCCGCTGCGCGAGTTCTTCCTGTGGGTATCAAACCCGCCAAAGGGGATGAACGAGGCACACGCAGTTCATCTGCGTGTGAGGAAGGCAATCCGGGCCGCTGGCCCGGAAGAGAAGGTGCTTCTCCAACAGATCTGGAGCTCTTACAAGTCTCGAGACCTTTTCGAGCACCTTGCCATTTTCGACCCTGAGTCGGTGGCAACGGAGACAGTTGATGAGGCTGTGATGGCAGCGTCGGACTCCAAGTGGCAGGAGTTGTTTCCGGCGCTGTTCACGGACCCCGTGCTCCATCCAACAACTGACGACATACAAGCAGCTCGACTTCGACGTCCTCTGCCAATTCCCTACCGCATCAGCGTTCTGGCACTTCCACCTCACCTCAGAGTTGGGAGACCTCGCCCAGGTTGTCACCTGCCTGCTAACCATGCCTGCCTCAGTGACTGGTGTCGACAGCATTTACTCGGTGGCGTCGAGTATGCTGACTGCTGCGGGCACTGCCCCGAAAACTTTCTGCAAGCGCCTGTTCACCCGTGCCAACGGTGACATTGAAGGGCGCTTTGCGGACCAGGAGCGGAAGGAAGCACTGCGTCTTCAGCGGGCTCGCCTCGCACTGGAAGGCGTTCTGCCAACCCACACTGGATGTGGGGACGACGACGACGATGACGAAGGCAGCGACGACGACGACAGAGATGAGGGCAACCTTGCTTCCTCTGGCGAAAACCTGATGACGGATGTGATTGATCTCGATCTGGTTTAATCACGGGGTAGAATGGGAGTGGGTGGGGGTGTGATATATTTTTTCCTTTTTGTTTATGGCCCCGAGCGTGGGTGGGTCTTCACTCACTACCAGTCAAGTCTGGTTTCGCCCCCACGCTAAAATATTGCTCCAAATATTTCCTCGAGTGGCAGCTTGGAGGGGGGTCATAAAATGTCAGCAAACCCACTTTGTGCGTGACAGAGAAGGCAGGCATCAGAGTTCGCTCGGTGCGACCTCCACTAAACAAAAAAATGAACGTGTGTGTGTGTGTGCGCGGAGGGGGGGGGGGCATTCTTGTCGAAAGCGAAGGTACTGGTGGTGGTGGGGGGGTCAAATATGACAAAGCGCTTGGGGAAGTGACATCAAGAACAAACAGGTACTGGTGGGGTAGGGGGGGGGGGTGTTCATCCGAAAGCATGCGACGTGCTCCTGTGGAGGTTGGCCTGGGGAGTGGGGGAGGGGGGGTGTTTTGGGGGGAAGGCACACCTTTCTCTGGGGCCGTCAGACACACCAGCATGAGCGCTGCCAAAAAATCAGTCAACAGGGTGTATTGGTTCACTGTGACGTCCCCGTGAAGCAGCCCTACCCCAAGGAAATCCCCACTGAAAATCCCCGGTAATACGAAAACGGGTATTACCGGACCCGGTAATACCCCCGATTTTACCCGGTAATACCCGTTTTTGACCCGGTAATACCCGGTAATGGGGGCCGATTACCGGGTTTCCGGTAATACCCGGTAATACCGGTTACCCGTTAACGGGGCAGATTCATGATTCATCATTGTGTTTGGTTTGTTGCGGATCCGTCCCCGTGCCGATCCTGGCCTGGTCCAAGTGATCGGGTGCACGAGACTCGGTGCAAAAAAGAAAAAGACGCCAATCTTATCCGAAGTCATCTTCGGATCTTCACACCCTTGCTTTACTTTTTACTTTATCGGGGGCCTCGCTTTGTGATCAGTGATGAGAGGAGTATGCCCAGCGCGAAGAACCTTTGATGCCCTCTCCGCGTGCTTTGCATCCGTGCCCGAACTGGAGGTCACCAAATCATTGGGGCACGTCGACGTAGCGTTCGCATCGCTCTCGAGCAAATGCCAAGCAAACATCTTCCCAATGATTGATGCCTGATGGCAATGATGAAGTTGCCAGCGTTACGAAAAAAAATACAGACGTTTTCTTTCTGGGTGACTCGTTCCCTGCACTGTCCCTTTTTCAAGGGTTGTCATGTGGATGGTTTTCCGCAGGGTGATTGCATACTGCCAGGCTCATGTTATTTTGTCTTTCTCTTTCCCATTGTCCCCGGTGCGCGCAAGTGCCGGGTGGTGTCAAAACAGAACTGGAACTTGCCTCAGTGCCGCGCACAGAAGAGCTGAAGGTTTTCGCAGTGCCGTTGCAGCGTCCCCCCGCCCTTGAACCTTTGTTGTCGAGCTGCGCTGCGTTGCTGTTTCCACCTCCATCCTTTCCTCCAGGCAGGCCGCAATGCGGCGATGTGCAATCATGTTCGCGAAGGCCCCGGACAGGGCCAGGGAGGGTATCAGCAAAGCCATGCGCAAGCCGAACCACCTGCAGCATCGCATCAACAGGCAGGATCCCGGCTCAGCCCACGCTCGACGAAATGCATTCGGGCGGCCTGTTTCGATGATCCAAAATGATTCGAAGAGTGAGGGAACCAACTTTTCGCAGGCAAAGAATGCTGCATTCATGACTCAGTGGACCAAGGGAGAACTTCCCAGTGTCGACCGCGTCATACGGCTTCCTGGTGCACCCGCGCCCCACGAAGTTTACGCGATGCTTGATGATGCGGGGAAGGTGTGGAGTGACGAACAGGTCTCACAGCTCATGGAAGGAATCATGTGGTACGTGACGAAGGACCACAAGAGGGGCAGGGACAACCTGTCAGTGAACTACCTGAAGGAACGTGCACTCCCACTGGTGCGCAGTATCCGCCGGTGGGGCAACAAAGCTATCGAACATGGAATGTCACGCTATGGGATGCTGACGATTCTCATTGTGGCAGACAGCGACCTGGTGAAGCATGACATTGCGGATCTGCTGGAGCAAGCGGGGGCTGACCAGCAGCTGTCGGAAGGTGCGTACCGTGCTATCATCCGCGGGTACTGCCTGCTGGGGGAGGTGGACAAGGTGCGGCACTGGCTGTCACACATGCACCATGAGACCCTCGTCAAGGCGGTCCTCATCCAGGGTCACGTGTCCTCCATGTACAGCCTGATGGGGATGTTCGACGAGCTGGATGCCTTCTACCGTAACCTCTACCCGGACAGCCTTCCCGTCGGACACATCCCGACAGAGACCCTCCTCCACCTCGGGGAGTGCTGCACGGACAACTTCGAGCCCGAACGGGGGTTCACCTACCTCGCGGAGTATGGCGAGCGGGGTGGGTTTGCCTTCAGCAATGAGGAGAAGCTCACTGACACACGTGTGCTGTGGCGGTGCCTGATGCAGCTCCGTTCCACCGATGCCCTTTCGAAAGGAATCGACCTGTTGAAGATCCTGATGTTGAGGCAGGTCAGAAAGGGGGTTCGCATCGACAAAAACGTCTTCCCAGCCCCCAGCTTCGGTGACGTCACGCTCCACTCCGCCTACGTCTCTCCCTACGACGCATTGGTGAAAGCGTGCCTCGACTCATTTGACGCCCCTCCCGAGGAGACAGACGTGACGGTGCAGGCTGCCTTCGACTTGCTGCGTCGCATCACTGATGAGATTATCTTCCCTCACGAGCCAGAGTGCGGTCTGCAGGCGGACCTGTGTTCATCGGTGCTGGGCCTGGTGGCGGCAGGAGCAGCAACAGGCGACATCAACGTGACGGACGCTGTGTTGTACTGCGACTCTATCGTTCAGCATATGCAGCGGTTCTTCGTGCAGCCTTCGTTCTCCACTCTACTCCATCTGCAGACTGCTGTGGACCTCACGTGGCATCACGCGTCGCTTGCTGGGAGTGTTGTGGGATACATCCCCAATGTCGACGAGCGCCTCGTGTATTATCTGCCCGGGTTCAGGCGGTACCGCTTCAAGCGCCCTGTCATTGGGGGTGCGCGTGCAGTTGCACAGATTGTGAAAAACAAGCGCACTGTCGTCATCCCTCATTGGGAGTACTTTGTCGCACAGCCGGGCGGGGCCGCTACGGTGGTGCGGGAGACAGAGCGCGAAATGCGAGGGCTCAACGAGGGGCTGACGGTACTGCCGTTTTCCACCCTCAGCTCCCTGCAGGTTGCTGGCGACGACATGCGGGAACAGGGCTTCAAGGACAACCCGGCAGATGCGTCGCTGCGTTTGCTGGGGGAGTTCTTGTCACCAAGGGATGTGAAGGATGTCGCCGACAATGTGTCCACTCCGGCACATAAGCATTGCGCCGTGCTTGGCTTCATCGAGCAGAGGGTGTGTGCAGCGCTGCACCTGCCACAGGAGGTCGAGGCGCGGCTCGATCCGATGTCGGAGGAGCACAAGCTTGCGCTCCTCGCCTTGACTTTCGCTTCTGAGAATGTCGACCTCACCGTGAACGTGTTGTGTGGGTCTGATCGAGTCCTGGAGCAAGTTCGGGCCGTGTTACACGTCATCGCAACGGCGCCGGGAGTCCAACAAAGTGTCATCGATCGCATCAAGTGCCTTTCGGGCCATAGTTAGTTCGCGAGCATGTGGTGTCAAGGCTGATGCCTGCAATGGAGGAGAACAGAACCACACACAAGATCCCCCGCCTCTCCATTCGACGTCGCAGTCGTGCTTGGATTCATGTTTGCGGTTCCCACTCAACACACACCCCACGAACCTGCAGATAGATGCACACAAGGAGACATGCTGGTCCCACGAGCATCGGAGAACACAGTGTTTGATGATGACCCTTTAGTTTCTGTGATGAGGGGCGGCAAAGTGCGGACGAGAGACGAAGTCAATGCTGGGCGGCGCATGCAGCGCGAAGGAGTTGAGAAGCGGTTGCAGCTGGTGGCCGTGATGAAGGAACGGGATGCACTGCGCGCGGCTCTGGTCGCGCTCCAGGCACGTTACGATCATCTCCGTGAAAGTGCTGGTGGGATGCGGCTGCCTTCCGCACCGAGGGTCAATGCGCCGAACATCCTTCCTCACATCCCAGGGCCACCGCCGCACCCGAAAGAACAGAATCGCATGCCCAGATCACGACAGTCCGTTTCTTCATAGTCTATCGACAACGCATTCTTTCCCGGGCTGCGAATGCCCTCTTCGTGCTTGAAGCTCTACGAAAGATGCGCTGTTGCAGCCGCGAGCGATCTGCAACGGTGCTGCCTTTCCCATTCCACGGTTCCACAGTCTTGCCCAGTGCGTTCCGCAGTACGCTGGGAGACACATACAGAAAGTGCAGTGACGGACGTCACGTCCGTGGCAGGCGCAGACATTCCGAAGAAAATCCAGCGGGGAACCTGCCACGTACACTCGTGCAGTGGGTCTGATTGCCCCAAATCATTATTTGCGCCCTCTCCCCCCCACCTCCCTGCTCGATGTGTTGAGCTCCCTCGCGTTGTGTGATTTATTCTGCAGACACGCCCGCCTGCACCACGCCCGCATGTTGAGCTGAGGAGCCTTGTTCAGTACTCACCACCACCCAGCAGATACAACACACACCTGCACACACCAAGGCCATGGCAGCTTCAGCGGTGCTGCTGTCGCTGTGCTTCGCTGCACGTTCATCATGCCCCAGCAATGTGGGCTCCGAGTGTACTGCGACCATTGTCAGTGGGCTATCAGCTGTCAGACACCTCGCAGTTTCACATGACGACACGATGGTCGCGGTTTCCGCTGCTACTGCGGGCCTATCTGTGTACACCATCAGCACAGGGGCGACACGCACAGTACCCTCCTACAACGAGGCAGAGGAAGTTGTCTTCTCCCCTGACTCAGCAAGGTTGGCAGTGGCTGCGAGGGACGAAGGGGTTGCTGTCGTCACTGTGAGCACCGGGGCTCAGCTCTGGATTGATGCAACGAAAGGCGGCTGCTGGAGTGTTGCCTACTCGCCAGACGGGGCATATGTTGCTTCTGGGCATTACGACGGGAGGATCTACATCTGGAACGCTGCAGACGGGTCAGAGGTGCGGGCTCTGACTGGGGGTCACTCTGGTCCTGTTTTCGGTCTCCAATACAGCACTGACGGAACGAAGCTCATCAGCGGTGCAATGGGTTTGATTGTGTGGGATGTCAGCTATGGGAATGCACTCCACACCGTACCATCGACATCCGTTGTGTCCGGCGTCGCTGTGTCACCAGATGGGGTGTATGCCGCGTTAAGGTCTGGCAAGAAGGGTGTGAGTATCATCAAACTGAGCGACTACTCCACACACCTGACCATTAGCCATGGTTCAAGTGTGTACTCTCTCTCGTTCAACTTGGACTCGTCGGCGATTCTCGTCCTCGGAGATGGCCTCGCAAAGATTTACAAGGTCAGCACCGGAGCACAGCTGGCGGTGATCGATGCAATGAATTCCGGCTCGTTCAACTACGCTGGGGCATTCTACAACACGAACAATATGTTTGTCGCGGGTGACTATGCAGGGAGTGGGTCTGGTGTGTACGAGTTCGATTCCTCGTTCATCCCTGCGCCTGCAACCCCAGCACCTGCAACACCCGCGCCTGCGACACCTGCACCTGACACACCTGCACCTGCAACACCCGCGCCTGCAACACCCTTTCCTCCAACGTCCACACCTGACACACCCACACCCGAGACGTCTGTGCCACAAAGCTGCGACAGCCCCGACACGTTTGCGAGTGCGTGCGCAGCGGGAGCGTCACTGCGGTGCGTGCTGCGGATCCAGCACACCGGCAGCGTGCTGAGCGTGGCACACTCAGCGGACGGGTCGGAGGTTGCGGCAGGCGGGAGCGACGGGAAGGTGCGTGTCTTCAGCGCAGCGACCGGGGCGCAGCTGCGGTCGCTCGTGTGCGGTGGGTTTGCCGGGCACGACGTGGCCTTCTCGCCGGACGGGGCGCGTGTCGCGGTGGGCGGGGCCGGTGGGCGTGCTGTGGTGTGCGACGCCACGACCGGGGCGGTGCTGCTGGAGCTGGAGCACGGGGACGCGGCGGCGGGGCCTGTGCGGCGTGTGCGGTTCTCGCCGGACGGGCTTCACCTCGTGGTTGGCGGGGTGGAGGAGGAGGTGACGCGTATCCACGACGCCGTTGCGGGGATGCGTCCGGAGCTGGTGCTGCACAGGCACTCGCGCGAGGTTGCGTTTGTACCAGCTGCATCTGGATCTGGGGCAGCGGCACGCGTGGCAGCAGTGACGGTGCACGCGGAGGCGGGAGAGGCGGTGCGTGTGTTCGCCGTGGACAACGGGCAGCAGGAGGCGGCGGTGGTGTCTGTGGGGGCGCGTGTGACGGCGCTGTCCTTCTCGCCTGACGGGGGCGAGCTTGCGCGCGGGCTGGACGACGGGACGGTGCGTGTGGGGCTGTGGGCTGGTGCTGGCACTGGCGGCAGCGATGCCAGCACAAGCGAGCGGCTGCGGCTGCAGCACGGGTCGGGCATCGTTTTCGACGTGGAGCACTCGCCCGACGGGCGCCTCGTCGCCGCTGCCGGGGTGGGCCCGGTGGTGGTGTGGGGCACCAGCGGCGGGGCGGTAGTGGCCATGCTTGCGGGGCACGCGGGAGTTGTGCGGCGCCTCAGCTTCTCCCCCGACGGCACACGTGTGGCCACGGCAGGCCATGATGGCCAGCTGTTTGTGTGGGACATGACCGGGCTGTGAGCTCTCGTCCTTTCTTGCCCTTCTGTGTGGTTGTGTGAACGAGCAGCAGGTGAGTGTATCGCATCGCGTCAAACGCACAAGGTGCTTGCTGTTGGTGTCTTCTGCACTGCTGCTGTGTGTTGTGTGTTGGGTACATACTCGCATCAGGAGTGTTTTCTCCACCCTCTCCCACTTCGTCATTTCCAATGCTGTCTCAGTCAGGACATGCAAGTCGTGACGTTCCCCACCCCGCTCCTCCCTGAAACTGTACTCATCGCCGTCGCTCAGAACTGCAGAAGTGTGAGGAAAGGCGAAGCGCCTCACAAAACTGGCTGCAAAGTGACACAGTTTGACACACAGTGGCACAGAGCGAATGCCCCCATCTTCTATCATTCTCAGTGGGGCACAGCCCCTCCACTCAAGTGCACAGGCAGTGCATTGGGTGTTTGTTGTTTGAACGGGTTACCTGTCCCAGGCCAATGGCTCAGTTAGTTAGATTGGTTTTGAGTACAGATGCCCTTGGCACTGTGACGGACCATGCGAACGATTCACCGAGAGCCAGTGAGTTGTTGTTTGTCTTCAGCGGAGCAGAGTGACACCGTCTGGAGTCTGCCTGCCACCTGTGTCAGCAGGACAGTGACAGAGCAACAGGTGCTGCAGAGTATGCGGGGTTCGCCAGCTTCTCCCCCAGCAGCACACGTGCGGCCACGGCAGGCCATGACGGCCAGCTGCTTCTGTGGGATGTGTATGCTGTCTGTCAACTTCACTGCAGTTCATTCCAATGTGTGTGGCCTTGGGACGAAATCAATTGTTCGTCTTCTCTTCATGTATTCCTGAGACACGCTGGCCGGTGTATGGGGTCTTGCCAACTGCACCCTGCCTGCCTGACCGACGGGATCGTGTGTTCCTTCTTTCCATCAGCCAGCTGCAGGACCTGCAGGCCTGGCGTTCCCACCCCAGCCCATATCATCAGTCCAACCCCCACCCCCCATTACTTGGCTTCCTTTTCTTCTACCTCGGGTACCCCGGGTGAATGTCACCCCCCTCGAGGGCGCAGGCCCGGGGGCGGGTGCGGCATTCTTCCCCCTACCTCTATCCACGGCAAGTGATCGTTGAGGAATATCACCCCCTCTGCAGGGCCGTCTGAGAATGTCACCCCCAGTGGGCTATTCCCGATGGTCACCCAGGGGGCAACCTTCTCTCGGGTACCCGAGGCATGTGCAGTTGAGATCGCATCAAGAGGAGGTGGTTGGTGTCATGCCTCCGCCTCCGCTGCTCCTATAGTATGTACGTGTGTGTGTGGTGCGCCCTGAAAATTGTGTCTCGACGGAAGAAGTGTGATGACACGCAGAGCTACTAATCGGCCTGTCAGGGCACCAGTGTGGGGTCTGCTTTTGTTTCTGATGTCGCTGTTGTGGGAGTGAGGTCCCTCACTCCAGCTCACAGGTTCATTCATGTGTGTGACCCTGAGACGAATTGATTTGGCGTCTTCTCTTATCCCCTTGGGTTTTTCCCCCCTTGTTCTTCCACCTCGGGTGCCCCTGGGTGTGTGTCGCCCACTCGAGGGCTTAGTTCTCGAGGGTGCTGGCGGAGAATTGTCACCCAGGGGGCGACAGGATTTCGGGGTACCCGAGGTGCAGAGTTACTTCCCTCCGGGAAGATGGACTGGACGCTCCTCCAGTTCACCTGTGGTGACAGTTTTATTTTTGTTAGTTCGGCGTAGCCAACTGGGGAAACTTTCTGTGCCTCTAGCTGGATCGTGCGTCCCCACTCACACCACTTCATCAGACCGGGGAGTGGTGGGGGGTCATGTGGTTTGTTTGGGATGGGGGCAGACTGTACAAAAGGTCAGAGACCAGCAGACAACGCTAGCCCGCTGGCGAGCACCCTCAGAGCGTCGTCGGCTTCGTGCACACACCCGGGGGCGTCGCATGTCCCCTCCACGCACTTGCACGCCAGGCCCTCGAGGCACGTCCGCGTCGTGCACGGCAGGGTGTCCCCGTGAGCCCTCGCCCTCGCCCTGGTCCCCTGAGTGACACGTACACGCGGTCCCCATTCCTGGCCCCAAAGTGTGCGGATTTGCGTGCCCCCCTCCTCTGGCAGGCGGTCCTCCAAAACTATCTGCCCCCGCTGGATCGTAAAGTGACAGCAAAACGAGACTGCAACAAACCAATTGCTGCCGAAAGTTGTTTTGCTGGAACGCAGACCCCTTCGCATCATCCTTTCTTTCATCCCCACCCCCACCCCCCTCTTGGTGTGTGTGACGCCCGCACAACACAGCAACAACACCAGGTGCTGCGGTTCCGAACGGCAGAAGCGGGACGCCACGGTACGGCCATACAGGCCGCATCGGCGTCACCGCACCGCCCCCGCCTCGGGTATCGGCGGCAGCAGATGGTTTCCCGTGTTTGTTGTGCGTGTGTGCGTACGCCTCCTTTCCGGGCGGCTCTATGTTGCGCGCTTCGTTGCTCAAGAGCGGTTGCTACTGAGGGGTCGTGAGATCTTTCTGTGCAACCGTCTGGCCGCCTGTATGTTGGGCTGTGGGTGTAGGTGGTAGAGCATTTCAGCGGCTTCAGAAGACCAAGCACGCCGGGAGGAGCCCGTTCCCACACTTTCGAACCCCCGCACCCCCCACCCACTCCCCTCCCCCATATTTCAATGGTGCAGATGGGTGTAACCCGCCCAACACCACACCCGTTGCCGCCTTGACACCCACCCCTGGTCGCGCTCCAGGCACGTTACGATCATCTCCGTGAAAGTGCTGGTGGGATGCGGCTGCCTTCCGCACCGAGGGTCAATGCGCCGAACATCCTTCCTCACATCCCAGGGCCACCGCCGCACCCGAAAGAACAGAATCGCATGCCCAGATCACGACAGTCCGTTTCTTCATAGTCTATCGACAACGCATTCCACGGTTCCACAGTCTTGCCCAGTGCGTTCCGCAGTACGCTGGGAGACACATACAGAAAGTGCAGTGACGGACGTCACGTCCGTGGCAGGCGCAGACATTCCGAAGAAAATCCAGCGGGGGAACCTGCCACGTACGCTCGTGCAGTGGGTCTGATTGCCCCAAATCATTATTTGCGCCCTCTCCCCCCACCTCTCCCACGAATCACCGACGATGCTTTGTTGAGACAGACCCTGACCCACCACCAACACCACACAGATGATATCCCGCATGATGTTGCTGCGCAGCACTGCCCTCGTGGCGCTGCTCCTGGGGGTGCACAGCGCAGGTGCTGCTGCGGACGGCGGGCAGAAGGTCTACAACATGGTTGTGAAGAACACCGCCGTGCACTCTGTTGCGGAGCTGCGTGCGCTGGCCCTTCAGATGGACGACGAGGCGTACCCGCTGCAGCGGCGCCAGGGCCAGACGCTGGCAGGTGGCGCGGAGCAGTCTGCTGGCGCCATCGAGCCGTACTTCTACGCCGTGTCCATGTCGCTGACGCCCGCACAGCTGGCACACCTGCAGACCCGTTTTGCCGGGGTGCTGGGGCAGGTGGAGGAGGACGGGGTGGTATATGCATCTGCTCTGGAGCTGCAGTGCGGCGACACGCAGGAGGCCCCTGTGCCGTGGGGGCTGCGGCGCGCTGTGGCAGACGCGCATGTGCCGGAAGGGTTCCACCACAACGCCTCGTGGGGCGAGGGGGTGGATGCGTACGTCGGGTGGACTGCACACACCCAGACCTGCAGGGGCGGTGCGTGCAGGCCTTCTCTGCCTACTCCTCCACCAACGATGTGGACGGGCACGGGACACACGTTGCTGGGACGGTGGCCGGCGCACAGTTCGGGTTTGCAAAGTCGGCGCGCATTGTCGCAGTGCGGGTGCTGGGGGACGCTGGGACGGCGTCCACTTCCGCTGTTGTGTCGGGCATTGAGGCTGCCGTGGCACACGCGCGTGCATCTGGGCGTCGTGGTGTCATCAACATGTCGCTTGGCGGGGGTGGGAGCTCGGTGATGGATGCAGCTGTCGTCGCTGCGGTGCGTGCAGGGGTGCCGGTTGTCGTGGCTGCTGGGAACAGCAACGGGGATGCCTGCTCCTACTCCCCTGCACGTGTGGACGAGGCGATCACAGTCGGTGCCACGAAGTTCACCGGTGCGGATGGTGACCAGCGTGCCTGGTTCTCGAACTACGGGGCGTGTGTGGACCTGTTTGCACCCGGTGTGCGGGTGAACTCGTCGCGCTCCTCAGACCAGCCTCCGCACAACGCACCGCCCCAGTTCGACGCGTACCGCATCTACTCCGGGACCTCCATGGCCAGCCCGCTTGTTGCGGGTGCGGTTGCGGCGTACATCGGCACGCAGGCGGCGGCACCGACGCCGGCACAGGTGCGTGAGTGGCTCCTGAACAGCGCGTTGGGGGGCCGTGTCGCTGACGAGGGGACCAGCTCCCCGAACAAGCTGCTGCACGTGCCGTGCGAGGGTGCAGACACCCCGCAGCCTGCAGGGTACACAGCGGTGGACGAAAACTGCTACGAGACCTACATGGACCTTGAGCATCCCACCGAGGGCACAATTGCCTTCCCTGCGGACCCCGCCCGCAGCTACCCGAAGAGGTTTGCAGCGTGCTGGCACATCCAATGCAACGAGGTGGTTGAGCTGGTGTGGGCTGAGCTTGACCTGGTGTACAGGAGCGAAGTGCGTGTCTATAATGCGAGCAATCCATCGTACCTACTGCAGGAGCTGTCAGAGACCAGCAGCACCCGGACGTCATACCATGCAGGCCCTATCGTGGTGCGCTTCACAAGCTCGTACAGCCAGGCGGCTGGGATGGGCATCACCCTGCAGTACTCGTGTGTCCCAGAACCTCCGCCGATCGCACCAGAGCTGTTCCCCTCCCAGTGCACTGACGAGACAGAGGTGCTTGGTGAGGGCGACACACGCATCACACACTTGCACTACGGGAACAGGGAGAACCACTGCTGGCGCATCGAGTGTGACAGATTTGTGCACCTGACGTGGGTCGCCTTCGAGACTGAACGGAATTACGACTACGTGTGGATCTACCGTGAGAGCGGCAACGGCGACTTCCCACTGCAGGAGGCGCTGCACGGTCCGTCCTTTCCTCCGACGCTGCACTACCAGGGTCCTGTGGTGGTGCAGTTCACCAGTGATGGTTCCGGCGTGTGGCGTGGTTTTGATCTGCAGTTCGTGTGCTCTGGGTCTTCCATACCAACACCCGTCCCAACATCACCACCAACTTCTGCACCAGACACCGACCTGTCCCCCGTGGAGGCCCCAAGTGAAGGTGTGGAGTTCCCCTCCCAGTGCACTGACGAGACAGAGGTGCTTGGTGAGGGCGACACACGCATCACACACTTGAATTACGGGAACAGGGAGAACCACTGCTGGCGCATCGAGTGTGACAGATTTGTACACCTGACGTGGGTCGCCTTCGAGACTGAACGGAACTACGACTACGTGCGGATCTACCGTGATGTCAACGGCACCTTCCCACTGCAGCAGACGCTGCACGGTACGTCCCTTCCTCCGACGATGCACTACCAGGGTCCCGTGGTGGTGCAGTTCACCAGTGATATTATTGTAGTGCGGGGTGGTTTTGATTTGCAGTTTGACTGCCTTGATACAGAGGCACCTGCGACACCTGCATCTCCAACACCAGCCCCGCTGACACCTGTCCCAACGTCAGCACCTGCGACACTTGCGCCTCCAACACCAGCCCCGCCGACACCTGCGCCGCCGTCGCCTGCCCCACCGACCGCAGTGGCGACAACCTCTGCGCCAGACACTGGCATGCCACCCCCTTCCCCACGTGTGACACCTGCACCATCAGTCATCCTTCCTGAAGAGCCTACTGTGTTCTGCCGCACCACGCAGGACTGCAGGCACGGGCTGCTGGACGGTGCATCGACGTGCGTGGAAGGCGGGTGTGTGTGCCACACGCCAGGGTACAGGGCCGCCTCCCCCTCGGTGCCGCTGTGTGTGGCCGATGGGGCTTCGGGTGTGCTGGTCTCCTTCACGGTGCTCTACGAGGCGGCAACCCTGTCGCAGTGGACAGAGGCGACGGAGGCTGAGTTCAACGCCCTGCTGGGCGGGGTGCTGGGGGAGGTGACACAGGTGGATGCCGTTGTGGTGCAGGGCGGGCTGTGGGTGGTGGGGCTCGTGCAGGCGGAGGTGGCACATGCGGACCTCATCTCTGGGACTGCGTCGCTTGCGGATGCTCTGAATGCAGCGGGTGCGGCACGGCGCGAAGCGACGGTGCTTGCACCGGGCAACCTGGGCCATGTTTCCAGTGCAGGCGTTCACCACGGGCTGGCCTGCACCACATTAGTTGGGTTTGAACCGAACGAGGTCCGACCCCGGCCCGTCGGCCACAGGTCCGAGCTAGCCTGTCGAGCAGGCTATCCAGCGTCCGTCCGGCATGCGTGTGTGGGGGTGGGGAAGGGAAAAGACACACGGGACACACACCGGTGTTAGATTTAAAAATGGAAGCTAGAAGGGCACACACCACAGGACGGCAGGGGGCTGATGGCAGCCCCCTACCCGCCCCCTCAGACGGAGTGAAGAAGTGTAGCTAAGCTACTAGCAAACGAATGCCCGAAGGCCTCTCAAGCAGTGTGACTAGCAATTGCCTCGTAACCTGCGAGCCGACGAGCGCCAGCTGTTGCGTGCACCACGGTAAAAGGGAAATCACAAACACCACAACATCAATAACGCTCAAAGCTGCGAAAAAGGGCCCCCCGCTGTATTGAAATAGGGCACGCAGCGGAAAAATGAACGGATCTTCGCCGGTCTCTACCCTCACCGTTACCGGGGTTCGCCACGTGGAGGCGCCCGTTCAAAAGGTTCACCCCGGGCTGGCCTGCACCACAGCCGGTGGGGCCGTGCATGCTGTGCCCGACACGCACGGACTGTGCCAGGCAGTGCAGTGCACGTCGGGTGCATCGCGCGTGCAGGTGTCGGGACAGTTCCGCTGTGTGCTTCAGACAGGGTCGCCTGTGACGGTGGCACCTGGGATACCAGGCCCTCTGCCCAAGTCAGATGATTCGGGCGGGCTGAGCGAAGCACAGAAGATCGGCATCGGTGTCGGTGTTGGTGGGGCTGTGCTTCTGTGTGCGCTGGCTTTGGTTGTGTTTGCATGTTGCAAGGCGCGGGCCCGAGACCCCACACAGAAGACACAGAACGAACCCTTCGAAGCATAGCCTGTGTGCGGTCCTTCCCCTTCCCTTCCCCGCCGAGATCTGCTGCACCGTGTGGCAGCCTCCCTTCCCACCCCCACCCAGCTGCCAGCCCCTCATCATTACCCCCTCGCGTTGTGCCGCGGACACGTTACATCTTCTCCCAGTGTGTGCCTGTTTCATGTTTCCGCACACGATTGTGTCCTCACCAAAGATGATCTTTGTGAATCCTGGGGAACAGTTGCCAGCCTCTGTGCTGTCCTGGGCTTCTCCTGCCCGCGTTGTTCTCCGCAGTCCAGTCGATCCTCCTTGTCGCGCAGTGTGTTTTCCAGTTTCATCACATCAACCTCCCCCACCAATGAGTGTTCCTCTGCAGAGTTATGTTTAGACATTGGGGGTCTTCGCTGGCCAAAATGCACGGACGATCACCCCGTAGTGAAGAACCCCATTGCAAGACTTTACATCCAGCCCGAGAATCGTTCTTGGGCCGCGTGCCTTCGTTGTCCGTTGCAGTGCTGGGCTGGGTGTTTATCCATTATGTTCACCCGGATGTGTTTCCCTCAATCACGATAATGCGAACAAGAGGAGTGGCATGGTAACGCATGTCTCCTTTTGCCTGGTGCAAGGCGAGAGGAGGGGCGCTGCATCAGGCGAAGGAATCTTATCTGAGCGAACGACCCGAGTATTTTTCAGTTTCATCACATCAACCCCCCAACCTTCCCTGACGAGTGGTCCTCGAGGTCCCTCAGGTTGGTGTGCGTTTCACCACACCAACCTCTCCTAACCCGACGGGTGGTCCTGTGTGGTGTTGTGTTGTCTGCAGAACTCTTTCTATTGCATCATTGGGGCCTTCGTCTGTGTGTCGTGACGCACCTGAGAAAGAAGGCCCCTATTGCATCATTGGGTCTTGTTGTTTTGTCTTGCATCGCGCCCTGCCTTTGTGACAGCGAAGGGAGTACACCGCGCTCCCGTGTGCTCCGTGCGATGTCCACAGGTTTTTGGCCTCCGCGCACAGAACCAAGAAGTAGTTTGGTTGCGAAAAGCATCTCATATCTGCCGGAGGTAGCTGGCAGGTTGGTTTCACTCATTACAGCGACAACAGTTCAACATGACAGAATCAGGGCCTAATCTAAGGGGGTCGGGGGGGGTCAAAGACCCCCCCCCCCCCTAGGGGGGGTCAAATGGGGGTGACAAACACGATTTTTCAAAAAACCGGCGCAGAGGCCCCAAAGCCCCCGTAAACCCTCCAAACCCCCCCAGATCGGTCCGGAAACCCATCGAACCCCACTTTTCCACCATTCCGGGCACCTCAGGTGCCCGAATTGGGGTACCTAAATTTTGTGCCACCGTTTGGTACCGGACAGTGCCACTGTGTGGGAGGTTGGAAAAGAAAATGCCCCAACACACCACATCTGAGGGTTGCAATGCATGTTGCTTGCCAACCACGTCATCCGGTGGGTGTCAGGCGCTATGTAGGTGGCATGAGCCAGGTCTTCGATGTGTTCTGGCTTGTATATGTACCTCCCTGCCTGCGGCACAGGCACTGCCTTTGTCCCCCACACCAGCCACAGAGAGCGTATTGTACTCGGTCCACGGTTGCTGATTCATTGTGATGCGTTGTATCCTCGAGTGAACGTCACACACTAGTGGCACCACCACCCGCCATCCGAGAGCTGTATTGACTTTGCGCCCTTCCGTTGCATTCACCTCGCCACGCATATTGCACCGTTCAGTACCAGTGCTCTTGGGCCAGGCAAAGTAGACCGCAGCAACTACCAATTCTGGCACAATGGGTACCACGACAGCGCACTTCGTGTGTTCCCGGAATGTACAGCTCGTGTTGCAACAGTCGTTGTCAACACATCCCGGTTGTGGAGCACTGCTGCACAGGAATCACACGACCATCTGGACTTGTTCCGTACCTACAGGCAGCCTCCCGGTGCATGGTGGCAGGGAGGTACATATACAAGCCAGAACACATCGAAGACCTGGCTCATGCCACCTACATAGCGCCTGACACCCACCGGATGACGTGGTTGGCAAGCAACATGCATTGCAACCCTCAGATGTGGTGTGTTGGGGCATTTTCTTTTCCAACCTCCCACACAGTGGCACTGTCCGGTACCAAACGGTGGCACAAAATTTAGGTACCCCAATTCGGGCACCTGAGGTGCCCGGAATGGTGGAAAAGTGGGGTTCGATGGGTTTCCGGACCGATCTGGGGGGGTTTGGAGGGTTTACGGGGGCTTTGGGGCCTCTGCGCCGGTTTTTTGAAAAATCGTGTTTGTCCACGTAAAAGGGTGGCATTTGACCCCCCCTACCCCCCCCCCCCCCCGCAGTTTGGGCCCCCCTGCTCCGCTGCTGCGCTGTCTGTGGAAGAGCCGTCTGGGGAATCCTCTGGAGGTGTGGGGAGGGTTGTACCGTGCAGTCAGCTGGCACAGCCTTAAACCCCCTTCCTCACTTCAAACGTGGGCACCACGCACGCACACAGGGGGTGAAGGAACTGCCCCCAGTTGCCACACGGGATGCGGATATGCTTATAAAGTTACCTGCGTTTTGCATTGGAAGCCCCGCTGCTCTGAGTGCCGTGCCAGCGGTCCGGGAAATGTGTGCTGTCGCGATCATCATAGCTTCACATTGATTGCTGTTGTTGTTGTTGTTGTTGTTGGGCATATGCTCGTCTCACCTCTTGCCTTCGGGACACTGGAAGGGGAAGAGCACCAGCCGCCAGTCAGCGCCCTTCAGGCCACTGACGTCGCTCCCCCGGCTGAGAACTCCCCGTACGTTTCGACCTGCCTGCCAATTGGATACTTTTGCAGGACGACACCCCGTCCCCTCCTCTGATCCCGGTTTGTCTTGCTGTTTCCTCACCACACCGAGCACCCTTTTTTTTTTTTTTTGGGGGCCTCAAATCCCTCTCTCTCTCATGCGCTCTCTGGGCACAATGGCCTGTGTCTCTCACCCTTCCACCACCAGACCTCCCAGGCACAACGAGACGAGGTCTTGACACACATCCTCACTTCCCCAGACCCCGACCGCCCTCTTCCATCCCATGACCCAGTCCGAAGGCAAATAAACGTGAAAGGTAATGCAGAAGGACAAGAATAGCAGTGACGGTGGATCCAGGGAGCCAAATTTCCTGGATTACTGGTGCCATGGTGCTCATGGGGGCCAAAACCAGGGCGATCTCCTGTAGGGATGGCACTTTGACGAGGCTCCCTGGGTCCGCCCATCGGGGGCGCCAAAACGGGCAACGACGGGGGTAAAAAGGGATGAGGCGGGAGGGCACCTGGAGGGGGGACCCGTGACCTGGCAGAGAAGGTAACGAAACGCGGGGCAGAGGGGCATGCAGTGACGGCGGTGGGTCCTGTGAGTTGGGATGCCTATTCCCTGGTGCTGTGGTGCTCACAGGGCCGGGGACAGGGGGTCTCGTTGAGGGACAACACTGAACTGACTCGTCGGGCCGACCGTGCCTGCCGCGAGGGGGGGTAGGGGGGGGAGGGGGGGGGGGGACGGAGAAGGGGGTATTCACAGCACCTGTGTGTGCTCTACTGCACAAAGGCATCTGGTCTAGGGGGGGGGGATCTACCTCTACTCAAAACTCTACTCTATACTCTACGTAGTCGAGCGGGGACCTGCTCCTTGCAGGTTCGACCACTCTGGCCCTCACTGGGTGGCGGCGCCTGTCGCGCGCGGCGCGGCGCGGCGTGATCCCTGGGACGCTGTCCCCGCTGTCGCGCGACGCATGCCCGCTGCGGTGTACATCCTCGAGTTGAGGTTATTGTACAGCCTCTGCTCCTCTCTGTCTTGGAGGCGGACCTTGCAACGCCACGCATGCAGGGCTCGCCTCGCGGACTTGAACTCCTCCTCCGGGGAGCCAGGCTCTGGGGTGAACAGGGCGTCCCATTCAGCCACCGTCTTGGGGACGTCGGCGTCGTCAGCTGGGGTGCCTTTGTCGGCAGCCGTCGCGCTGCGCTTCCTGTCCGGGGGAGAGGCTGACACGTCACGGTCGGCCTTCCGCTTGCCTGTGTGCTGCGACGCTGAGGGGGCTGGTGCGTTCTCGCTGGTGGAGCCGCCCTGCTGCGCGTCGGAGGTGGAGGAGGTGGAGGAGGTGGAGGGCTGAGCGGTCGCGTTCGACGAGGGGGCTGGTGCTGTAGAAGCAGAGGGAGAGCCGCCCGAGGTCGTGTGTGCGTTACCGTCCGTCGCAGCCCCGTCGCCTCCTCGGTCCGGCGGACGGGTACATGTCTCTCCGTCCGACACACAGCCCGTGCACGCTAGGCGATTGCAGCCTATGCATTCCCAGTGGGGCGTTCGGGTGTCAAACGGCTGCTCACATCTGACACACAGCACCGACAGTTCGGCTGTCCCCCCGTCTACTCGGACCATGTGGAGGCCAGCCTCTGCGCCTCGGCAGCCGGTGGAGACGAGGGGTACGGCCGGTGCGAGGCGGAGCACGAAGGACCGCACCTGCTCCGAGATGTGGAGTGGGCTGTAGTGCGATGCCTTGAACTTGACACCCGCGACAGGCCCGTACGGCTTCCTCAGGGGGCGGTATATCCGCGGTGCAGTGTCATCAGCGAGCACGACGATCGGGGAGCCCGTCGCCCGCGCGGCCCCCTGCAGCGTCAGCTCGTCGGCCCACGACGCAACGTTCATGCTGCCGGACTCGCGCATCTGCCGCGCCCACTCCTCGTAGGAGGGCTCCGCCCTGCTCCTCAGGTCAGCGTGGTCGCCGACCACCTTCACGACGTACTGCCGCAGGCCGTCTGCAGTCGCGCCGGCCTCGCCGAGGAGGAACGTGAGGGCGTCGAAGAAGCAGTTCCCGGGGGTGAACCGGAAGTCCTGCACGTCCGGCATCTCCAGCACGCTCTGCTGCTTCGCGGTGGTGACTCCCGGAAGCGCGTGCTCCCTCGCGGTCAGCCACCGGGTCAGGACATCGTCCGCCGGCTCGGGGGCCGGCCCCGGGGGCGGCGGCGGGGGACCGGCGTCCTCGCTGTCGGTGCTGTCCTCGTCGTCATCCATCACCTCCTCCTGCACCACCGTCGTCGGCTCCGTGCGCCCGCACTGGCAGGGGTCCGTGACGTGCTCGACACAGTCAGGGCAGCTGGCTCTGAGGCAGTGTACACACCTGCCGTGGGTGTCCTGCGTGGAGAAGTCCGCTTCGCAGAACTGGCAGAACTCCGTCACGTCCTGCTCCCCCTCCGCCCGCTCAGTTCGCAGCCACGGGCCCGCGCGGACGGTAGGCCGGGGCCCAGTCGTGCTCCCGCCCACCAACTCCTGCACGTCCGCCGGCAGGGTGAGCGCCTGGAAGCGGTCGCCTACTCCCCCGAGGGCGACCGCGGTGGCGATCGGCTTGCACCCGGGGTCGCACACTGTCGGCGCGCGGTAGTCGCGGAAGACGATGATGTGTCTCCGCAGCACGCACGCCGCCCCGCGAATGAGCACGTCGTCGGCCCACGTCGCTTCGTCTCCCCCCTCGAAAGCGGACATGCGGCTGGCGCCGCTGGGTCTGCCAGGAGCCCCGACAGTTCGGGGGAGGATCGTACCCGGGCGACGGCCTGTCTGCGGAGTGGCCCTGCCTCCATCGGGGTCCCTGACGAGGCGAAGCCGTCCGCGAGGGCCACCAGCGCATCCGTGGGCACCCCCCCCGCGCCACCTCCCCCCAGCTGCTGCACCTGGAACACCCTCGCCCGCCGAGCACCCTCGGACCTCCCCAAACGTGCTTGTCACAGCGAAAAGAGTGAGGTGGGATCACACGTCACGCATCGTGTTTTTGAACCATGAAAACACGCCACCTCTTCGCAACGCCTCACCATGATCCCCACAGCTTCCAAACCTTCAAAGTGACGTCGCTCCCAGGCTGCAGGCTGTCTCTGTGGTGCAACGGGGCTGTTCATGCAGTCCCCAACAAAAAAATTCAGATTCCTGAGCATCCTTGGCTGTGGGCATTCAGATTCCTGAGAGTCTTTGGCTGTGGGCATTCAGATTCCTGAGAGTACTTGGCTGCGGGCATTCAGATTCCTGAAAATCCTTGGCTGTGGGCATTCAGATTCCTGAGAGTCCTTGGCTGTGGGCATTCAGATTCCTGAGAGTCTTTGGCTGTGGGCATTCAGATTCCTGAGAGTCCTTGGCTGTGGGCATTCAGATTCCTGAGAGTCTTTGGCTGTGGGCATTCAGATTCCTGAGAGTCCTTGGCTGTGGGCATTCAGATTCCTGAGAGTCTTTGGCTGTGGGCATTCAGATTCCTGAGAGTCCTTGGCTGTGGGCTTTCAGATTCCTGAAAATCCTTTGCTGTTGGCATTCACATTCCTGAGAGTCCTTGGCAGTGGGCATTCAGATTCCTGAGAGTCCTTGGCTGTGGGCTTTCAGATTCCTGAAAATCCTTTGCTGTTGGCATTCACATTCCTGAGAGTCCTTGGCAGTGGGCATTCAGATTCCTGAGAGTCCTTGGCTGTGGGCATTCAGATTCCTGAAAATCCTTTGCTGTTGGCATTCACATTCCTGAGAGTCCTTGGCAGTGGGCATTCAGATTCCTGAGAGTCCTTGGCTGTGGGCATTCAGATTCCTGAGAGTCTTTGGCTGTGGGCATTCAGATTCCTGAGAGTCCTTGGCTGTGGGCATTCAGATTCCTGAGAGTCTTTGGCTGTGGGCATTCAGATTCCTGAGAGTCCTTGGCTGTGGGCATTCAGATTCCTGAAAATCCTTTGCTGGGGGGATGTCATCTCGACAAGCAGCAGACACCCCAAGAGCAGAGGTGGAGAGTAGCAGTCCCCCGGTTCGCCCCCGGGTACCAAAAAAAAATTTGCTGGGGGCCTTCGCTCTGTGTCAAACTGTGTCAAATTGTGTCAGTGTGTCACACAGGCGGTTTTTTTCACCTTAGGCGAAATCGGCAAAAACGCCGCCAGGCCTTCGCTCTGTGTCACTGTGTGTCACTGACACAGAGCGAAGGTCCCGTGACACAGGGGTGTTGGGGACAATGCAAAATTTGCGAAAAATCTGCCGCGATCGGGCGTGCTGGAGCTGCGCGATGCCTGAGAAGATCCTGCTGGAGCTGATCCTGCCCCCACGTTGCGGCTCTAAGCCCTCAACGGGTAGCCCCTCTGGGTGGTCGCTGCTGACCTGTGCCTGGCCCCTCCCCCTTCGCACAAGGGGTTGACTAGTGTTGCAGGCGGTGGAGTCATAGACAGCACTGCCTTTTGCTTTCACCATTGGCCTCGCTGGCTAAGTGGATGTCCAGAGGCTGTGCCATTTTTGGCGTGTCGTTTGATGTGTGTGATCTTTTCATGTGTGTTTCTTTCGCTTTCTTCTTTTCGTTTCTTGTCTTGCTTGTCTCTTGTACCTTGTATTCTGTACCAACTAGCCCAGACAAACAACAGCTGCAAAGATTCTCGGTCCGGAAAAAAATCTCGAAAAGAAATTTCTGGCAGAGGTGAAAAAATTGGGTGCCACACAAAACTGGCTCCAAAGTGACATACTCCCACGTGGTCCTTACACACTGTGTCATGCCCCCCCAGGCTTCTAACACAGTGTGTCATGCCCCCCCAGGCTTCTAGCACACTGTGTCATGCCCCCCCAGGCTTCCAGCACACTGTGTCATGCCCCCCCAGGCTTCTAACACACTGTGTCATGCCCCCCCAGGCTTCTAACACACTGTGTCATGCCCCCCCAGGCTTCTAACACTGTGTGTCATGCCCCCCCAGGCTTCTAGCACACTGTGTCATGCCCCCCCAGGCTTCCAGCACACTGTGTCATGCCCCCCCAGGCTTCTAACACACTGTGTCATGCCCCCCCAGGCTTCTAACACTGTGTGTCATGCCCCCCCAGGCTTCCAGCACACTGTGTCATGCCCCCCCAGGCTTCTAACACAGTGTGTCATGCCCCCCCAGGCTTCTAACACTGTGTGTCATGCCCCCCCAGGCTTCTAACACACTGTGTCATGCCCCCCCAGGCTTCTAACACACTGTGTCATGCCCCCCCAGGCTTCTAGCACACTGTGTCATGCCCCCCCAGGCTTCTAACACACTGTGTCATGCCCCCCCAGGCTTCAAACACAGTGTGTCATGCCCCCCCAGGCTTCTAACACTGTGTGTCATGCCCCCCCAGGCTTCCAGCACACTGTGTCATGCCCCCCCAGGCTTCCAGCACACTGTGTCATGCCCCCCCAGGCTTCTAACACTGTGTGTCATGCCCCCCCAGGCTTCTAACACACTGTGTCATGCCCCCCCAGGCTTCTAACACACTGTGTCATGCCCCCCCAGGCTTCTAACACACTGTGTCATGCCCCCCCAGGCTTCTAACACTGTGTGTCATGCCCCCCCAGGCTTCCAGCACACTGTGTCATGCCCCCCCAGGCTTCTAACACAGTGTGTCATGCCCCCCCAGGCTTCTAACACTGTGTGTCATGCCCCCCCAGGCTTCTAACACACTGTGTCATGCCCCCCCAGGCTTCTAACACACTGTGTCATGCCCCCCCAGGCTTCTAGCACACTGTGTCATGCCCCCCCAGGCTTCTAACACACTGTGTCATGCCCCCCCAGGCTTCTAACACACTGTGTCATGCCCCCCCAGGCTTCTAACACTGTGTGTCATGCCCCCCCAGGCTTCTAGCACACTGTGTCATGCCCCCCCAGGCTTCTAGCACACTGTGTCATGCCCCCCCAGGCTTCAAACACAGTGTGTCATGCCCCCCCAGGCTTCTAACACTGTGTGTCATGCCCCCCCAGGCTTCCAGCACACTGTGTCATGCCCCCCCAGGCTTCTAACACAGTGTGTCATGCCCCCCCAGGCTTCTAACACTGTGTGTCATGCCCTCCCAGGCTTCTAACACAGTGTGTCATGCCCCCCCAGGCTTCTAACACACTGTGTCATGCCCCCCCAGGCTTCAAACACAGTGTGTCATGCCCCCCCAGGCTTCTAACACTGTGTGTCATGCCCCCCCAGGCTTCCAGCACACTGTGTCATGCCCCCCCAGGCTTCTAACACAGTGTGTCATGCCCCCCCAGGCTTCTAACACTGTGTGTCATGCCCTCCCAGGCTTCTAACACAGTGTGTCATGCCCCCCCAGGCTTCTAACACACTGTGTCATGCCCCCCCAGGCTTCAAACACAGTGTGTCATGCCCCCCCAGGCTTCTAACACTGTGTGTCATGCCCCCCCAGGCTTCCAGCACACTGTGTCATGCCCAAAGATGGAAAAAATATATTAAATTGTATTTTATTGTATTTTATTAAATTGTATTTTATTGTATTTTATTCGCCGGGATTTGAATAAAATACAATAAAATACAAGGTACCACTCACCTGCACACAAACCCGCACACAAGCCCTCAAGACTCTTGGAGCGGCCTGACTATTTAGTGTCTTTGTCGCAGCAAGGGAGTTACGATACTGAAGGGGAGGTGCTACTGCCCGTGCAGGGCGACACCGCCTTAAAACTTGATAACCACACCAACCCGCACACCCTCCACTGCAGGCCACACTGCCCAGGTATGCCCGCGGGAAGGAGAGCCTGCTGGTCACAGAAGCACTTTAGTGAAGCAGCGGGGGGGAGAAAATGCAAGTTCTGCGATGAACTTGTCAAGGCGACGAGCGGCACCCGCATGAAGGCGCACCTCCGCCTATGCGAGAAGATCAGCAGTGCCGCCAAGGACGAGCTGAAGGCTGAGGATACTGCGCCGACCCCCGCAAAGCGCCCTGCATCAAGAACACCAGAGGGAAAGGCGCTGCCGAAGATCGCACGCATGCTCAACGCATGCCCCACCCCCACGGTCGCCGAGAAGGATGCGATCGTTGCTGCCTGGGCCAGATTTTTTTTTGGCTCAGGCACACCGTTCAGCCACGTGGAAGACAAGCTCTTCCTCGAGGCGTTGAACGCAACCCGCCCGGGGTTATCCCCGGAGCTCTTCTTCCCCAAGCGCCATTCGCTGGGAACGAAGTGGTTGGATCGCATCCACAAAGAAGAAGCGGAGCCTCAAATGAAAGACCTCCTCGCCGCAGCTCACATCGCCATCATGTGCGATGTGTGGAAGAACGACCGGTCGGAGAAGGTCTTCGCAGTCACTGCGATTGGGGATGGTAGCCCGGTGCTACTCCAGTCGGGTGTGCTGAGCGAGAAGCGGCACCGGGCGACGGAGTTCTTGGGCCACCTCAAGAAGATACACGAGCAGGTGTTGGGGAAGATCGTAGCCATCCTTGTCGACGGGGACTCCACAGCCGTTGCTTCGGCCATTCTGTTCAAGGCGTTCCAGACAGAAGCAGGCAGGCAGACGCCGTTCGTGTGCATCTGCGCGTGTCACACGGTAGCACGTGCGCTCAACGACTGCATCGGGGTGAGGACGGAAAGGAAGCGCGAGGCGAAGAACGAGTTCCACTTCGTCGCCGCACTTCTCTCTGCGCTGTCATCACAATTGCGCAACGTCGAGTTTCTATCCAAAACGTATGCGGAGAAACAACAGCAGTGCGGGCGCCGCAAATCAAAGAAGATGGTGAAGCCGGCGGTGACGAGGTGGCACACGTTCTCAACTGTGTGGAAGGAAGTTGAAGAGAACCGCAACGCGCTGCTGCTCATGAACCAAGAGGAGGCGGTGTGCTCCTCCTGCCCAGAAATCGGCAAGGTGCTCGACGCGACGTTCTGGGGTGTGTTCATGGGCTTGAAACGTCTGGGCTAGTTGGTACAGAATACAAGGTACAAGAGACAAGCAAGACAAGAAACGAAAAGAAGAAAGCGAAAGAAAGGGCCTCGTCAAGTTGTGCATGGGTGGTTGGGTGGCGGATGGGAGAGTACAGGCCGTTGAGCCCAGCACGCGTGCATGAGAGAGAGAGGGATTTGAGGCCCCCCGCCCCCAGGTTCCCTGCCCACCTGGACGGACCCAAGTGCCTCACACCGGTTCTCTCCCCACCCGGTGGTCCACCTGACGGGCAAGTGTAAAAAAGAAAGAAACACACATGAAAAGGTCCTGGGTAAGACGTTAAACTGCCTGGGGGGGCCGTCCCCGGACCATGACGGGTGCCTGCACCAGGAGTCTAGCACGGCCGTGGTCCAGGGCATGACCGAAAACTGCTTGGGTACCGAGGCTCCCCAGACCAGGAAGGGTGGAGACACCTGGAGTCTAAATAGTCACACCACGTCAGGCCAGACCTTCGCATTGCACTCCGCGAAGACTGCCACACAGCCGCGGGGCAGGTGTGCAGCCTGTGGAAAACCTCGTACAGAAAAGGGTCGGCGACCGCCCGCCCCCAGTCTGAGAGGCATCAGCCGAATCTCGGTGGAGGCGGGCACAAAACAAAAGGGAGAGTCGTCACTGTGCATATCAGCACGGTCCCGCCCTCTGTGCCAGACCAACACACCACCAAAGGAAAAGAGGAAGAGGCGACGTAAGGCAATGCCTCCGTGCGGCCAGGAGAACACGAAATAGCGACCCCCTCAACGGGGAATGCTACGAGCACGGCCAAAAATCGTTCAAATCGTTCAAGAAGAAAGCGAAAGAAACACACATGAAAAGATCACACACATCAAACGACACGCCAAAAATGGCACAGCCTCTGGACATCCACTTAGCCAGCGAGGACCACACTGGTGACAGATTGCTCGTACATAACTCCAAAAACGGGGGGCTTGGTTGCTTCAATAGCATATGGTTGATAGCCGCCAACCGCTTTTGTGTTATGTGCAAGGAACCTGAAGTGGAAGTTGCACATTACACATTGCAATGAATGCTGAAACACAGAGTGTCACAGGAAACGATCGAGTAAAGAAAAACTCAAAGAAAAACCCCACTCTCGTCACCAGGTCCTGGGCACGACCTTAAACTACCTAAGACCTAGGGAAGTCGTAAAACTCAACCCCACACCCCGAGGGCTCCCCCAGGCTGGTCCGCCTGGGCAACGGGGTCCCAGTGCATAGCACGGAGCACTGGGACAAAAGAGGGTCCGCCTTTTTCCGTCAACTCTGACATGGGGAGGGACAGCTGGAGCCACTGGCGGGGTGCTGTGTTGACTTCAGGGGGCTCCCAATGTGCTTCGGCACACCGGGTTCTTGGCCTGCGGCGGCATGGTAGTCGGTCAGAGAGGCCAGCGCTTGGTCGGGGACTACTCAGAGAGGGCGTGTGCGGACTTCAGGGGGCTCCCAACGTGCATCTGCACACCGGGTTCTTGGCCTGCGGACGTAGATTGCCTAAAGGTTTAGAAACCGGCCGAGCCCGTGGGGGTGACGAACGTACTGCCGGCCCGGGATTGTCAAGGTTCTTTCCCCAGATGGCTCACCAGTACCACCAAACCACACGGAGAGCAAAACCGCCGGGGAGGGGGTGGGGGAAGGTGGGAAGGGCGGCATGCCGAACTACAGCAAGGATGGCCAACAATGCGATCACTGCAAACAAGGCATGGGACACAAGAGGGAAAAAAAAAAGGTCCTGGGTAAGACGTTAAACTGCCTGGGGGGGCCGTCCCCGGACCATGACGGGTGCCTGCACCAGGAGTCTAGCACGGCCGTGGTCCAGGGCATGACCGAAAACTGCTTGGGTACCGAGGCTCCCCAGACCAGGAAGGGTGGAGACACCTGGAGTCTAAATAGTCACACCACGTCAGGCCAGACCTTCGCATTGCACTCCGCGAAGACTGCCACACAGCCGCGGGGCAGGTGTGCAGCCTGTGGAAAACCTCGTACAGAAAAGGGTCGGCGACCGCCCGCCCCCAGTCTGAGAGGCATCAGCCGAATCTCGGTGGAGGCGGGCACAAAACAAAAGGGAGAGTCGTCACTGTGCATATCAGCACGGTCCCGCCCTCTGTGCCAGACCAACACACCACCAAAGGAAAAGAGGAAGAGGCGACGTAAGGCAATGCCTCCGTGCGGCCAGGAGAACACGAAATAGCGACCCCCTCAACGGGGAATGCTACGAGCACGGCCAAAAATCGTTCAAATCGTTCAAACTCAAAGAAAAAGCCCAAAAGGGAAACACAAGCTAGCTGGGACAACGCTAGGGTTCAGAAAACTGCTCTTTGTAGTGATGGAGGGGCTTGTTGGTTTGTTTGTAGCCGCAACGCATCGACACAAAGAGAGGTCTCTGTTGTGCACCGAAAAAGTAGAGAAAGGGCCAATGGTGAAAGCAAAAGGCAGTGCTGTCTATGACTCCACCGCCTGCAACACTAGTCAACCCCTTGTGCGAAGGGGGAGGGGCCAGGCACAGGTCAGCAGCGACCACCCAGAGGGGCTACCCGTTGAGGGCTTAGAGCCGCAACGTGGGGGCAGGATCAGCTCCAGCAGGATCTTCTCAGGCATCGCGCAGCTCCAGCACGCCCGATCGCGGCACTAGGGAAAGCATTGGCGAGGCTTTCACGCCCCAAAAGGGGGGCAACCCTGCATCCTGATCTTCCTACAGGCTGGCCTGCAGACGTCCATGTGCTCAAGCCACTCATGCAATTAGAGCAACTCAGAGGGAACAGCCCAGGGCCTTATGCTCGCGCACACTGCCCTGACCCATGCACAGGTCCGATTTCTCCCGAGACTCACTCAAGAGGCCCCCCAAGGTCAATTCCAAGGATCTTAATACCAGAGCTTGCTTTGGTTTCCCCTCCAATGAGGGTAATCACAGGGGGCGCCACGTGAAGGCAGCAAGTTGGATTTTATCCCCCCAAGCTTGAAACCCTTTGTGGCAGGTGTCGGGGAGGTGATGAACTTCCTTGAGCAGGACGGATGCACCGCTGGGATGATATAAAAAAAAAAAAAAAAAAAAAACCGCTGGGATGATGATGAGCAATGAAGTACAGAAACTGTAGCTTAAGAAATCGTTGGTTTTTTTTCCACTTGCCCGTCAGGTGGACCACCGGGTGGGGAGAGAACCGGTGTGAGGCACTTGGGTCCGTCCAGGTGGGCAGGGAACCTGGGGGCGGGGGGCCTCAAATCCCTCTCTCTCTCATGCACGCGTGCTGGGCTCAACGAAAAAAAAAAAAAAAAAAAAAAAAGGCACTTTCATACCTCATCGACTGCCTCAACGCCTGCAACCTCACCTCCGCTGCGAACAAGGCCAAGCTGGCCGCAGTGACGGAAAAGGTGAAAAAGAGACTGCAGAAGTATACCACCCACGAACAGGGGTGGCTCTGCGCAGCAACAGCACTGACGCCACTCTTCTTCGCCCCTGATCGTGAGAAGCAACCGACCTTCATCAAGGAGTTTACGCTGAAGCTGGATGTCAGGAAGGCGGCGCAGGCCTTCATCAAGAAGGTCAAAAACGCAGAGGCTGCAGCCGAGCTCCTAGAGCTCATAACACGAACGGGGGGTTTTGATGATGATTCCCTCTGGGACCTTGCGCAGGGAAGAAAGGCGTGCCAGTGGTGGAAGACTGTTGCACAACTCCACCCGACGTCGCAGGTCGCTCCCCTCGCTGCGATCCTCACTCGCATCCCCGCATCCACCAGCACCGCAGAAAGAGTTTTTTCGACGATGGGCTGGATGTCGGAGCACCGCCGCCACCGCCTGACGGCTGCGAAAACCCACAAGCTCACGCTTGTGCACCGCAGCCTGAAGGCGAAGAAGACCGTCGTGGAGGAAGGGTGGTGGAACCTCGAAGAACTGGAGAACGACGAAAAGAATATGATGGTGATCGACGAGCAGGACCCACCGGCAGCGGGAGAGAGCGGCGGCGTCAACGCGGATGCGGGTGAGGCGGACGAGGAGAGTGGCAGCGAGACGTCGTGGGACTGAGGATACTTCGGTGGGTGGGGGATTGTGTTGTGTGTTGCGCGTTGTGTGTGGGGCGGGGTCAGGAGTTGTTCGTTCGTCTCTCCACGCAATCTCTTGGCCGTCGATACTCCTTTATTTGTTGCACTCGTGTGAGCAGAAAGTCACCCACCACAGCAATCATCCAAGCGTGCTCTACACCAGCCCCTGATTATCATTTCAGGGTTTGTGTGTTTTTTTTTTTTTTTTTTTTTTTTTTTTTGCTTGCCCGTCAGGTGGACCACGGGTTTGTGTGTAGAAGCGTCGACGCATCAACAAAATACAGGCAAATAGCGGTTGCTTCTGAATAGTGCTGTGACTTTTTAGATATTTCTGATTTTCCCGGTGAAGCTGGCCCCTTCCTCGCCCGGGTCCCAGAGCGTGCCCCCTGTGGGTGCCTTACTCCTCTTCGGACCATGTGGTTCCCCAGCTTCATCCTTTCTTCCTCAGGCTGCCCCTGTGAATGGTAGACTGCAGCCTCTTTTTGCCGCCAGCACAGAGTCACGAGCCGCTCAACCCCGACCAGTGCGCGGTTTGTTTGCCCTATTGATGTTCGTGTAGTACATGTTCCATGTGAAGAGCCCGAAGAAGCAAAAGTAGGACCTGCTGCGCTAGCCCCGCCAAGCAGCTACAAAACGACAGGACGCGCGCAGGCACCGGGCCCCCTCTCCAATAGAGCGGCACCTCATCCCAGGAAATCCCCCACCCGGCGTTTAGATTCTGAGAGATCGCAGAGAGTCACCCACCAGGCCTTGCCTGTGTATTATATTATGTATTTTATTGTATTTTATTGTATTTTATTGTATTTTATTGTATTTTATTGTATTTTATTGTATTTTATTGTATTTTATTGTATTTTATTGTATTTTGTATTTTATTATTTTGGGTCAGTGTATTTTTCCATCTTTGGTCATGCCCCCCCAGGCTTCCAGCACACTGTGTCATGCCCCCCCAGGCTTCTAACACTGTGTGTCATGCCCCCCCAGGCTTCTAACACACTGTGTCATGCCCCCCCAGGCTTCTAACACACTGTGTCATGCCCCCCCAGGCTTCTAACACACTGTGTCATGCCCCCCCAGGCTTCCAGCACACTGTGTCATGCCCCCCCAGGCTTCTAACACACTGTGTCATGCCCCCCCAGGCTTCTAACACACTGTGTCATGCCCCCCCAGGCTTCCAGCACACTGTGTCATGCCCCCCCAGGCTTCAAACACAGTGTGTCATGCCCCCCCAGGCTTCTAACACACTGTGTCATGCCCCCCCAGGCTTCTAACACACTGTGTCATGCCCCCCCAGGCTTCTAGCACACTGTGTCATGCCCCCCCAGGCTTCTAACACACTGTGTCATGCCCCCCCAGGCTTCTAACACACTGTGTCATGCCCCCCCAGGCTTCAAACACAGTGTGTCATGCCCCCCCAGGCTTCTAACACTGTGTGTCATGCCCCCCCAGGCTTCTAACACACTGTGTCATGCCCCCCCAGGCTTCTAGCACACTGTGTCATGCCCCCCCAGGCTTCAAACACAGTGTGTCATGCCCCCCCAGGCTTCTAACACTGTGTGTCATGCCCCCCCAGGCTTCCAGCACACTGTGTCATGCCCCCCCAGGCTTCTAACACAGTGTGTCATGCCCCCCCAGGCTTCTAACACTGTGTGTCATGCCCTCCCAGGCTTCTAACACAGTGTGTCATGCCCCCCCAGGCTTCTAACACACTGTGTCATGCCCCCCCAGGCTTCAAACACAGTGTGTCATGCCCCCCCAGGCTTCTAACACTGTGTGTCATGCCCCCCCAGGCTTCCAGCACACTGTGTCATGCCCCCCCAGGCTTCTAACACACTGTGTCATGCCCCCCCAGGCTTCTAACACACTGTGTCATGCCCCCCCAGGCTTCAAACACAGTGTGTCATGCCCCACCAGGCTTCTAACACACTGTGTCATGCCCCCCCAGGCTTCTAACACACTGTGTCATGCCCCCCCAGGCTTCTAACACACTGTGTCATGCCCCCCCAGGCTTCAAACACAGTGTGTCATGCCCCACCAGGCTTCTAACACACTGTGTCATGCCCCCCCAGGCTTCTAACACACTGTGTCATGCCCCCCCAGGCTTCAAACACAGTGTGTCATGCCCCACCAGGCTTCTAACACACTGTGTCATGCCCCCCCAGGCTTCTAGCACACTGTGTCATGCCCCCCCAGGCTTCTAACACACTGTGTCATGCCCCCCCAGGCTTCAAACACAGTGTGTCATGCCCCCCCAGGCTTCAAACACAGTGTGTCATGCCCCCCCAGGCTTCCAGCACACTGTGTCATGCCCCCCCAGGCTTCTAACACAGTGTGTCATGCCCCCCCAGGCTTCCAGCACACTGTGTCATGCCCCCCCAGGCTTCTAACACTGTGTGTCATGCCCCCCCAGGCTTCTAACACACTGTGTCATGCCCCCCCAGGCTTCTAACACACTGTGTCATGCCCCCCCAGGCTTCTAACACTGTGTGTCATGCCCCCCCAGGCTTCTAGCACACTGTGTCATGCCCCCCCAGGCTTCCAGCACACTGTGTCATGCCCCCCCAGGCTTCTAACACAGTGTGTCATGCCCCCCCAGGCTTCCAGCACACTGTGTCATGCCCCCCCAGGCTTCCAGCACACTGTGTCATGCCCCCCCAGGCTTCTAACACAGTGTGTCATGCCCCCCCAGGCTTCTAACACTGTGTGTCATGCCCCCCCAGGCTTCCAGCACACTGTGTCATGCCCCCCCAGGCTTCTAACACAGTGTGTCATGCCCCCCCAGGCTTCTAACACTGTGTGTCATGCCCCCCCAGGCTTCTAACACACTGTGTCATGCCCCCCCAGGCTTCTAGCACACTGTGTCATGCCCCCCCAGGCTTCTAACACACTGTGTCATGCCCCCCCAGGCTTCTAGCACACTGTGTCATGCCCCCCCAGGCTTCTAACACACTGTGTCATGCCCCCCCAGGCTTCAAACACAGTGTGTCATGCCCCCCCAGGCTTCTAACACTGTGTGTCATGCCCCCCCAGGCTTCCAGCACACTGTGTCATGCCCCCCCAGGCTTCTAACACAGTGTGTCATGCCCCCCCAGGCTTCTAACACTGTGTGTCATGCCCTCCCAGGCTTCTAACACAGTGTGTCATGCCCCCCCAGGCTTCTAACACACTGTGTCATGCCCCCCCAGGCTTCTAGCACACTGTGTCATGCCCCCCCAGGCTTCTAACACACTGTGTCATGCCCCCCCAGGCTTCTAACACACTGTGTCATGCCCCCCCAGGCTTCTAGCACACTGTGTCATGCCCCCCCAGGCTTCTAACACACTGTGTCATGCCCCCCCAGGCTTCAAACACAGTGTGTCATGCCCCCCCAGGCTTCAAACACAGTGTGTCATGCCCCCCCAGGCTTCTAACACTGTGTGTCATGCCCCCCCAGGCTTCCAGCACACTGTGTCATGCCCCCCCAGGCTTCTAACACTGTGTGTCATGCCCCCCCAGGCTTCTAACACAGTGTGTCATGCCCCCCCAGGCTTCTAACACACTGTGTCATGCCCCCCCAGGCTTCTAACACACTGTGTCATGCCCCCCCAGGCTTCTAGCACACTGTGTCATGCCCCCCCAGGCTTCTAACACACTGTGTCATGCCCCCCCAGGCTTCTAACACTGTGTGTCATGCCCCCCCAGGCTTCCAGCACACTGTGTCATGCCCCCCCAGGCTTCTAACACAGTGTGTCATGCCCCCCCAGGCTTCTAACACTGTGTGTCATGCCCCCCCAGGCTTCTAACACACTGTGTCATGCCCCCCCAGGCTTCTAGCACACTGTGTCATGCCCCCCCAGGCTTCTAACACACTGTGTCATGCCCCCCCAGGCTTCTAACACACTGTGTCATGCCCCCCCAGGCTTCTTGCACACTGTGTCATGCCCCCCCAGGCTTCTAACACACTGTGTCATGCCCCCCCAGGCTTCAAACACAGTGTGTCATGCCCCCCCAGGCTTCCAGCACACTGTGTCATGCCCCCCCAGGCTTCCAGCACACTGTGTCATGCCCCCCCAGGCTTCTAACACTGTGTGTCATGCCCTCCCAGGCTTCTAACACAGTGTGTCATGCCCCCCCAGGCTTCTAACACACTGTGTCATGCCCCCCCAGGCTTCTAACACACTGTGTCATGCCCCCCCAGGCTTCTAGCACACTGTGTCATGCCCCCCCAGGCTTCTAACACACTGTGTCATGCCCCCCCAGGCTTCTAACACACTGTGTCATGCCCCCCCAGGCTTCTAACACACTGTGTCATGCCCCCCCAGGCTTCTAGCACACTGTGTCATGCCCCCCCAGGCTTCTAACACACTGTGTCATGCCCCCCCAGGCTTCAAACACAGTGTGTCATGCCCCCCCAGGCTTCAAACACAGTGTGTCATGCCCCCCCAGGCTTCTAACACTGTGTGTCATGCCCCCCCAGGCTTCCAGCACACTGTGTCATGCCCCCCCAGGCTTCTAACACAGTGTGTCATGCCCCCCCAGGCTTCTAACACACTGTGTCATGCCCCCCCAGGCTTCTAGCACACTGTGTCATGGCCCCCCAGGCTTCAAACACAGTGTGTCATGCCCCCCCAGGCTTCCAGCACACTGTGTCATGCCCCCCCAGGCTTCCAGCACACTGTGTCATGCCCCCCCAGGCTTTTAACACACTGTGTCATGCCCCCCCAGGCTTCTCACACACTGTGTCATGCCCCCCCAGGCTTCTAACACTGTGTGTCATGCCCCCCCAGGCTTCTAGCACACTGTGTCATGCCCCCCCAGGCTTCCAGCACACTGTGTCATGCCCCCCCAGGCTTCTAACACACTGTGTCATGCCCCCCCAGGCTTCTCACACACTGTGTCATGCCCCCCCAGGCTTCTAACACTGTGTGTCATGCCCCCCCAGGCTTCCAGCACACTGTGTCATGCCCCCCCAGGCTTCTAACACTGTGTGTCATGCCCCCCCAGGCTTCTAACACACTGTGTCATGCCCCCCCAGGCTTCTAACACACTGTGTCATGCCCCCCCAGGCTTCTAGCACACTGTGTCATGCCCCCCCAGGCTTCTAACACACTGTGTCATGCCCCCCCAGGCTTCTAACACACTGTGTCATGCCCCCCCAGGCTTCTAGCACACTGTGTCATGCCCCCCCAGGCTTCTAACACACTGTGTCATGCCCCCCCAGGCTTCTAACACACTGTGTCATGCCCCCCCAGGCTTCTAACACTGTGTGTCATGCCCCCCCAGGCTTCTAACACACTGTGTCATGCCCCCCCAGGCTTCTAGCACACTGTGTCATGGCCCCCCAGGCTTCAAACACAGTGTGTCATGCCCCCCCAGGCTTCTAACACTGTGTGTCATGCCCCCCCAGGCTTCCAGCACACTGTGTCATGCCCCCCCAGGCTTCTAACACAGTGTGTCATGCCCCCCCAGGCTTCTAACACTGTGTGTCATGCCCTCCCAGGCTTCTAACACAGTGTGTCATGCCCCCCCAGGCTTCTAACACACTGTGTCATGCCCCCCCAGGCTTCAAACACAGTGTGTCATGCCCCCCCAGGCTTCTAACACTGTGTGTCATGCCCCCCCAGGCTTCCAGCACACTGTGTCATGCCCCCCCAGGCTTCCAGCACACTGTGTCATGCCCCCCCAGGCTTCTAACACACTGTGTCATGCCCCCCCAGGCTTCTAACACACTGTGTCATGCCCCCCCAGGCTTCTAACACTGTGTGTCATGCCCCCCCAGGCTTCCAGCACACTGTGTCATGCCCCCCCAGGCTTCTAACACAGTGTGTCATGCCCCCCCAGGCTTCTAACACTGTGTGTCATGCCCCCCCAGGCTTCTAACACACTGTGTCATGCCCCCCCAGGCTTCTAACACACTGTGTCATGCCCCCCCAGGCTTCTAGCACACTGTGTCATGCCCCCCCAGGCTTCTAACACACTGTGTCATGCCCCCCCAGGCTTCTAACACACTGTGTCATGCCCCCCCAGGCTTCTAGCACACTGTGTCATGCCCCCCCAGGCTTCTAACACACTGTGTCATGCCCCCCCAGGCTTCTAACACACTGTGTCATGCCCCCCCAGGGAAAAAAACGCGTGACGAGTGACGGGTTGAGGTGGAAGCGATCAATGCAAAAATCATCTGAAAGGAAGACTCGAGAGACTGCTGCTGTATTTTGGGAATTTTCGCGATTTTGACCAACTACTCGCCCAGCCAAATTCGATTTTTGGCTGAAAATTGCAGGGAAATGCAACAAATCAACGAATTCAGCCGTTTTAACCCCTTTCGTGGACTTTTTGGTTTCAGAAGGGTTTTAGGGGTGTCCATACCGGCCCTTGGCACATTTCCTTGAAATTTCATCCTCTGCAGGCAAACCGGGTATGGATGCCTGCATGCATGCATGCATTCATCCATGCATGCATGGATGTGTGCATGCATGCATGCATCCATCCATCCATCCATCCAGCCATCCATCCATCCATGCAGGCATGCCTGCATGGATGCATGCATGCACACATCCATGCATGCAGGCATACAGGCATTCATTCACTGCAGGCAGGCCTGCATGCAGGGCTTCGGAGCTCCAGCCTGTGTGTGGATGCATCCACAAAAGTTGTGGATGCATGCTTTTTTTTTGGTACCCGGGGGCGAACCGGGGGACTGCTACACTCCATTCTCTGCTCACGGGTGTCTGCTGCATGTCGAGGCGAGAAGCAAGGTGACATGCAGGGCGGAAGCCATCGACACCCGTGTTGTTGGTCATCTGCTGCAGAGGCTAGAGAGCCGTGTACTCGGCATGTTCGAACAACAATGGCTGGGCGTCCTCTCCAGTCTCCTCCCAAGGGGTGACCATCGAAAACGCCCACGGCTGGAAACGCGCAAAAAACAGGGTCGAGAGTTTCCCAGTCGAGCGGTTCCCAAGACCGAGCGGTCCATCCTTGCAAACCACTCGACCGGGGGGAGAGAACAGGGGAGAAGCGAGAAGGGGCGAAATCAAGTCGAATGGTGGATGCATGGAGAGAAATTACAGGGGTCCGTGGTGCCGTGGTCCTCACACATGTTCTGCTTGTGCCACTCCGAGCCGGCGGCCGACACCATCTGAGCACTCCGAACCCCCCCAAAGGACAAGACTATACACACTGTGCAGGACTCTATTAAGGGAGGGGGGGGGGGGGGGAGATGGTCTGGTTTGGTTGATTAGGCGCTGAGGGCCAGGCTGTCGACCTGGTCCCCCAGCTCGAAGGGCAAATTATCCACACTGGGGAATCATCACACGAGCACTCAAACTGTACACACTCGTGACGACTCTGGGAGGGGGGGGGGGGGATGTTAAGGATGCTATGCGTTAGACGGCCCCGCCCTGCGGGGCCACGCACAGACGTGTAATGCCCGCTCATCTGCGGGCCCCCCTGCCAGCGCCCATGATGGTCGGCTCATGCCGGCCCGCACGGCGCTCCCTTCCGCTGCCCCTGCCTGCACCATCACCTCCTCGACGATCACGACAGTCCCCGCTGCCCCTGCCGCCATCACGTCGGTCACGCTCCTGTCGTTGCACACGCCGCTTCCTCTTCAGGGCCGCCTTCTGGCGCTTGTTGGCGTGCGAGTCGACCCGCTTGCAGGCCAGGTACTCGGCGTTTCCCTCCTGCGAGCCCTGCCGACCCCCTGTGGTGTAGTAGGTCGCGTCGACCGCCCGCCTGTCTGCGATCCACTGCTTGAACACACAGTGTGCCGTCGCCGCCGCCCCCGCATGCGGCCCATTCCTGCCGAACAGCCCTTCCCAGCCGTCCGCCGAGTCCGGGATACACGCCGCGTCCGCCGCACCACTCGCCGCCGCCATCGCCGCGCAGGGGAATACCCTCACGCCCTCCACCATCGCGGTGCCGTCCTCACTGCTTCCTTTTTTTTTCGGTGCACAACAGAGACCTCTCTTTGTGTCGATGCGTTGCGGCTACAAACAAACCAACAAGCCCCTCCATCACTACAAAGAGCAGTTTTCTGAACCCTAGCGTTGTCCCAGCTAGCTTGTGTTTCCCTTTTGGGCTTTTTCTTTGAGTTTTTCTTTACTCGATCGTTTCCTGTGACACTCTGTGTTTCAGCATTCATTGCAATGTGTAATGTGCAACTTCCACTTCAGGTTCCTTGCACATAACACAAAAGCGGTTGGCGGCTATCAACCATATGCTATTGAAGCAACCAAGCCCCCCGTTTTTGGAGTTATGTACGAGCAATCTGTCACCAGTGTGGTCCTCGCTGGCTAAGTGGATGTCCAGAGGCTGTGCCATTTTTGGCGTGTCGTTTGATGTGTGTGATCTTTTCATGTGTGTTTCTTTCGCTTTCTTCTTTTCGTTTCTTGTCTTGCTTGTCTCTTGTACCTTGTATTCTGTACCAACTAGCCCAGACAAACAACAGCTGCAAAGATTCTCGGTCCGGATGTCCCCCAAAAAAAAAAAAAACACTGCTTCCTGCCCACTGCTCCTTCCTCGCCCTCTCCGCAGGGATCCGCACCCACGACACACGGGTGGCTGTCTGTTGTTGGTTGCCTCCCATTGACCCGTCGGACTGCTCGGCCACGTTGTCCGACATCTCCTCCTGCACCTCGTCGTCATCGACGTCGACGTCCTCCTGCGACAGATCCTCCTGCACCTCGTCGTCATCGAAGGCGAAGTCCCCCTGCGGTAGAGCCTCCTGCACCGCCGCTGTCGTTGTCGCCGCTGAGGCTGGTGCCTGCTGGAGGATGGCTGAAGGTGTTGTAGTGGAACCTTCCCCCAGGGGCGTCGTCTCTGCCGCCGTTGTCGCTGTCGTAGTTGTTGCCGGTGCCGCCGTTGCTGCCTCGGCCGATGCTCGCGCTGCTCTGGGTGCCTCCTCTGCTGCCCCGCTGGTCTGCGCCTCTGTCGTCTGCTGGGGGATGGCTGAAGGTTTGTTGTTGGAACCTTCCCCCAGAGACGTCACGTCCCCACCAGTCTGCCTCGGCCCCCGGCTCCCTGTCGGAGGGGGGACCGGGGGTGCCCCACTGCACCCCCTGTACGCGGTGGGGCACCTTTCACGGCACGTGAGGCACACTGCCACCCCACACTCGCCGCACCCCCAGCACCCGCGAGGGCCCACCGGCGTGGTGCACGCGCCGCAGCTCGTCTGCCATCCCACCTGGAGGCGCATCCGCTTCGCCTGCTCGCACCCTCGCACGCGCTTGTCCTGCCCCACAGGACACGTGTCCACCTCCCGCGCCCACTGCTGTAGCGGCTCGGGCAGGACCACCGGCACGAAGTGGCCCACCGCTGTGCCGTCTGCTTGCCCTGACTCATCCACAAAAGCCACTGCCGCCATTGCTACCGCCCTCTCCGCCGCGCGCCACACCCTGACGCCACAGCCTTGCCTCCGGAAGGAGAGGATGGTGATTCGGAGGGCCCGTGCGAGCCCCCCGAGGACCAGCCCCCCAGCCGCCGGAGGCCATGGGAGTGAACATTTATTGCCATAATTGATGAAATGCAGTTGACCGGAATTTTTCGATAAACTTTTTTTTTCTCGAAAGATATAAAGCTCATAACCCTGCTACGTTTAGCCCAAAATTTTTGTACATATCGTCACGTACAGACGTCGGTAGTATATTTTTTCAAAGGAATTTTTTGGGTATTTTTAGCACTGTGGGTTCAAACCTCACTTTTTTTTTTTTTTTTTTTACAAAACTCCAATTTGGGTGGTTCGAACACCCTGGGTGGGTCAAAATCGGGTGTCTCAAAAATGCGCGAATGGTTCAGATACTGGGTGTGAAACGGTATATAATGTCCAAATATGGGTCCCCAGCCAGGACCCATTAGGTCGTTTTTTTTGGCCAAAACCCTGTTTTTTGCCCATTTTCACCTAAAAAATGGCATTTCTGTGAAAATGGCTGGGGACCCACCGTGTGACGGGTACCACCGTTTTTGACCCAGATTTCGGGTCAGAAACGGTGCAAACTGTTGGTGAGCTCACCAGGGCCCAGTATGGAGCTCCAGGTACATATTGAGGTGAAATCATGGGGTGTTTTCTAAGGAATCTAGGTGTGTTGGAAGCAAGTTGACCACCTGGGTGGGTACTTTTTTTTTTTTTTTTTCCTGGTGGGCGCGGTTACTCACGGCATGGTCCCTCGGGGCCAGGCTGCGATGCCAGCACGCTAACCCAAATTGCAAAACGGCGGGCGCAGATTCCGTGTGAATTGGGCTGCATCCTGGGTAGCCCGGACCCTACCCGATGTGACGATAAATTGTCGCGCAAGGACATGCCACAGGGGGGTCGAGCCCCCCAGCCGCCGTAGTGAACGTCTGTTCACAGGTTGACATGATTCATGCCATGCCAAGCCCCTGACCAAATTCGGTGGGTCGTTGGGTCGATTGTTACGAAGAGCCCTGCCACCCACGTGTGCAGGACACGCCCGCCCGACATGTGCATTGTACAGCACCACACCAACTTCCCGTACGGATTTGTCTGCAAGCCATCCCCGACCCAAATGCCTCCTGTCTCACCGAGTCTGGAAATGCTGCCGCACACACTGCCACACCTGAACCCTGCAGGGGCTGCCTGCCGTTGGGTGGCTCGACGATCCGGCACAGGTCCTCCTGCAGCCACCTGATGCGCTCTTGCTTCGCAGAACTCGCCATCGTCACGCTTCTCCCTGACGCAGGCCTCCGCGAGCTGCTTCACCAGCTCCGCCTCCTCCGCGTCCCCCCGATGCAGCGACTGCGCGCGCTGGAGGGGGGCCCCGGATGGGAGGGCTAGGCGGTGCCGCATGGCTACACCTCGTGCAGGCTGCTGGATCGACGCCGCGGTCCCTGCAGCCGGATCGTCGCAAACCCCAGAGCTTGTGCGGCCAGGTGCAGGGCTGCGACCTGTCTCGACCCGCATCTCCGCCCAGGCCCGCCCAGTCCCGTAGCTCACGTGTTTCATCGCCTCGGGGATGAACCCCTCCGGAACTGGGTTCGTCCCCAGCCGTACGGCCTTGTCATACAGCGCCCGTCTCCTGTATCGCTTTCATGAGCCGCTCGCGAGGGGGTGAAGGTGTAGCGCCCCTCGACGGGGTGCTGGAGGATGGCCCTCAGGTCATCGGGCTCATCGCGGTGGTATTGACAACTTGAGGCCCCCTGTGGTTAAGCCCCCCCTTGCCAGACCCCCCAGGGGGGGCTTAAACACGGGGGATCCCAGGTAATAGCGTTTTCCTCGCTGCCTCCCGTGGGGTCTCGACAGCACTAGACATTTCGGCGCAGGTAGATTGCCTCCACTACAGGCTCACCCTAGACGAAGAGGGTGTCGCCATGGGAACCAAAAACCTGATTAAGGGGTGTAGTGCTAACACGCCATGAACGCCTCGCCAACCTGGCCAATTTAGCCGGAGGGGTATCGGTCTACCTGGAACAATGAGACGCTCAAAATACCAAGGGAACCCGCACGTCTTCTATGGAATTCCCCTCAACGGGGAACACGCACCTGACCTGGTGTCCCAAGGCCACGACGCCTCCCCCCACCTGGCACACCGGATCCCGCTGGACTGTGGGGACGCCACTAAAGTGATTGCGTAACACTGTGTTCACCACCTCCGGTCTTCACGGTCAGGTGAAGATCAATTTTGCAGATGGCGACATGTCATGACCATGTCATGGGGTTCTTCGGGTGTCCCCATTCAGAAAACACCCGAAAAATATGACAACTTTGCTAAACTGGACCCAACTCCCCACACTCTTTTTTTTGCCATTTTTTCCATTTTTGGGCTCACTTTTTCTCACTTTTCTCACTCCAGAGCGAAGGCCCCCGCTGTTGGCATTCACATTCCTGAGAGTCCTTGGCTGTGGGCATTCAGATTCCTGAGAGTCTTTGGCTGTGATTGGCTGTGTCTTTGGCGGTGGATCGCTCAGCCTTCCTGAGAGAGGTGGAGCAGAAGTTTCCGGGGATGCTGCCGTGGGTCGCATGGTGCTACGCGAGCCCGTCGAAGCTGCAGTTCGGGAAGGAATGTGTGACGTCGTCGTGTGGTGTGCAGCAGGGTGACCCCCTCGGCCCACTGCTCTTCTCCCTCGCGATCGCCCCCGTGGCTGAGGCTTGGGTCTGCAGGTCCGTGAGGACAAGTGCGAGCTGGTGGACCTGAGCGGCAGGGGGACGGGGCATTCCGTGCAGGAGTGCTCGCCATGGTGCCGCAGCTCGCGCTGCGGAAGGAGCGGATGGGCAAGGCGCGCAAGGCCCAGACTTTTGGGGGACATCCGGACCGAGAATCTTTGCAGCTGTTGTTTGTCTGGGCTAGTTGGTACAGAATACAAGGTACAAGAGACAAGCAAGACAAGAAACGAAAAGAAGAAAGTGAAAGAAACACACATGAAAAGATCACACACATCAAACGACACGCCAAAAATGGCACAGCCTCTGGACATCCACTTAGCCAGCGAGGACCACACTGGTGACAGATTGCTCGTACATAACTCCAAAAACGGGGGGCTTGGTTGCTTCAATAGCATATGGTTGATAGCCGCCAACCGCTTTTGTGTTATGTGCAAGGAACCTGAAGTGGAAGTTGCACATTACACATTGCAATGAATGCTGAAACACAGAGTGTCACAGGAAACGATCGAGTAAAGAAAAACTCAAAGAAAAGGGGGGATAAAATCCAACTTGCTGCCTTCACGTGGCGCCCCCTGTGATTACCCTCATTGGAGGGGAAACCAAAGCAAGCTCTGGTATTAAGATCCTTGGAATTGACCTTGGGGGGCCTCTTGAGTGAGTCTCGGGAGAAATCGGACCTGTGCATGGGTCAGGGCAGTGTGCGCGAGCATAAGGCCCTGGGCTGTTCCCTCTGAGTTGCTCTAATTGCATGAGTGGCTTGAGCACATGGACGTCTGCAGGCCAGCCTGTAGGAAGATCAGGATGCAGGGTTGCCCCCCTTTTGGGGCGTGAAAGCCTCGCCAATGCTTTCCCTAGTGCCGCGATCGGGCGTGCTGGAGCTGCGCGATGCCTGAGAAGATCCTGCTGGAGCTGATCCTGCCCCCACGTTGCGGCTCTAAGCCCTCAACGGGTAGCCCCTCTGGGTGGTCGCTGCTGACCTGTGCCTGGCCCCTCCCCCTTCGCACAAGGGGTTGACTAGTGTTGCAGGCGGTGGAGTCATAGACAGCACTGCCTTTTGCTTTCACCATTGGCCCTTTCTCTACTTTTTCGGTGCACAACAGAGACCTCTCTTTGTGTCGATGCGTTGCGGCTACAAACAAACCAACAAGCCCCTCCATCACTACAAAGAGCAGTTTTCTGAACCCTAGCGTTGTCCCAGCTAGCTTGTGTTTCCCTTTTGGGCTTTTTCTTTGAGTTTTTCTTTACTCGATCGTTTCCTGTGACACTCTGTGTTTCAGCATTCATTGCAATGTGTAATGTGCAACTTCCACTTCAGGTTCCTTGCACATAACACAAAAGCGGTTGGCGGCTATCAACCATATGCTATTGAAGCAACCAAGCCCCCCGTTTTTGGAGTTATGTACGAGCAATCTGTCACCAGTGTGGTCCTCGCTGGCTAAGTGGATGTCCAGAGGCTGTGCCATTTTTGGCGTGTCGTTTGATGTGTGTGATCTTTTCATGTGTGTTTCTTTCGCTTTCTTCTTTTCGTTTCTTGTCTTGCTTGTCTCTTGTACCTTGTATTCTGTACCAACTAGCCCAGACAAACAACAGCTGCAAAGATTCTCGGTCCGGATCATCTCTGTAAGATAAAGAAAAAGCCCAAAAGGGAAACACAAGCTAGCTGGGACAACGCTAGGGTTCAGAAAACTGCTCTTTGTAGTGATGGAGGGGCTTGTTGGTTTGTTTGTAGCCGCAACGCATCGACACAAAGAGAGGTCTCTGTTGTGCACCGAAAAAGTAGAGAAAGGGCCAATGGTGAAAGCAAAAGGCAGTGCTGTCTATGACTCCACCGCCTGCAACACTAGTCAACCCCTTGTGCGAAGGGGGAGGGGCCAGGCACAGGTCAGCAGCGACCACCCAGAGGGGCTACCCGTTGAGGGCTTAGAGCCGCAACGTGGGGGCAGGATCAGCTCCAGCAGGATCTTCTCAGGCATCGCGCAGCTCCAGCACGCCCGATCGCGGCACTAGGGAAAGCATTGGCGAGGCTTTCACGCCCCAAAAGGGGGGCAACCCTGCATCCTGATCTTCCTACAGGCTGGCCTGCAGACGTCCATGTGCTCAAGCCACTCATGCAATTAGAGCAACTCAGAGGGAACAGCCCAGGGCCTTATGCTCGCGCACACTGCCCTGACCCATGCACAGGTCCGATTTCTCCCGAGACTCACTCAAGAGGCCCCCCAAGGTCAATTCCAAGGATCTTAATACCAGAGCTTGCTTTGGTTTCCCCTCCAAGGAGGGTAATCACAGGGGGCGCCACGTGAAGGCAGCAAGTTGGATTTTATCCCCCCGCAGCAGGGTGACCCCCTCGGCCCACTGCTCTTCTCCCTCGCGATCGCCCCCGTGGCTGAGGCTTGGGTCTGCAGGTCCGTGAGGACAAGTGCGAGCTGGTGGACCTGAGCGGCAGGGGGACGGGGCATTCCGTGCAGGAGTGCTCGCCATGGTGCCGCAGCTCGCGCTGCGGAAGGAGCGGATGGGCAAGGCGCGCAAGGCCCAGACAAGAGACGGACGCGTGAGCGGCACCCGGAGGAGGCGGTGCGACCGCGGGGCGGCCGTGGCGGGGGAGGGGTGACGGACCCCCTGGACAGGAGGGGCGACGGCCAGGGTGGAGGGAGGCAGGGCCGCGACAGGTGGGCAGCCGGGAGAGGCGGCGGCAGGGGTGGCGGCGACCGTAGGGACCGTGGCGGCGGGCAGGAGAGGCAGGCTGCGGTGATCGGAGTAGGGGGCCAGGGGCCCCGTCGGCGGAGGTGAAGCGTTCATGCAGGGAGAGGACGGTGCACGTAGGGTGCAACCTCCTCCCCCCCCCTTCCCCCTCCTCCCCTCTTCGGTAGAGTCGTGTGTATAGTCCGTCTAGGGTGGGTGGTTGGGACCCCCGCGTCCGTTCCCCTCGCGCCTAGGCCCCCAAGCATCATCATCGATTCCAGTGTGTATAGTTTGACCTTCGAGCCGTGGGTCCGGAAAGTCCATTCGGTCCCACGGCGCCTAAACAAACAAATCTGATCGTCCCCCCCCCCGCCCCTCCCCCTTAATAGAGTCTTGCACAGTGTGAATAGTCTTGCCCTTTGGGGGGGTCGGTGGTGTCCGAAAAAGTTCGCCACAAACTCGGAGTGGCACCAGCAGAACGTGTGTGAGAGCCACGGCACCACGGACCCCTGTAAATTCGCTCCCTGATTCCACCATTCCCCTCGATTCCGCCCCTCCTCTGCAGTTCCCTCCCCCAGTTCGAGTGGTTTGGAGGGATGGCCCGCTCGGTCCCGCAAACCGCTCGACAGGGACTGTTTCAACCCTGTTTTTTGCGCGTTCTGGGCCCTGGACTTTTCGAACGGTCGCCATTTGGGGAGAGACTGTAGAAGAGGTCTGGCCCTTGTTGTTCGAACTTGCCAAGTACACGGCCCTCTAGCCTCTAGCCTCTGCCACACGTGGCCAACAGCAACTGTGTCGTTGGCTTCCGCCCAGCATGTCATCTCGACAAGCAGCAGACACCCCAAGAGCAGAGGTGGAGAGTAGCAGTCCCCCGGTTCGCCCCCGGGTACCAAAAAAAAAAAAAGTGCAGGAGTGGGCTGGATGGGGACTGAAGGTGGTCGAGAAGCCGAAGAACTCGCCCGCAAACCCGCAAACCCGCAAACCCGCAAACCCGCAAACCCGCAAACCCGCAAACCCGCAAACCCGCAAACCCGCAAACCCGCAAACCCGCAAACCCGCAAACCCGCAAACCCGCAAACCCGCAAACCCGCAAACCCGCAAACCCGCAAACCCGCAAACCCGCAAACCCGCAAACCCGCAAACCCGCACTAGAAATATAAGCACCCGTGTCGAACCATCCTGCGTCATAGCACAGGTGCAGTGAGGAATGCCGTCTCGTCTCCGGAGTGACCTCTAGCACCGGTGGGTTTGTTGCTAACCTGTGGCGGCCTTGTTGACTGGTGCTGCAGTACACGGGTCGGCGGGCCGTGGCCCGGCGGTGGCGGTCGGCCGCTCCGCGTCGGGGCGCTTCGCGCCCCTCCTCTCCGCCTGGCCTCCCGCCACCGCCGGGCCACGGCCCGCCGACCCGTGTACTGCAGCACCAGTCAACAAGACTGCCACACAGGGCTGCAGGCATCATGTTCAGGCGTAAGCACCCGTAAGCACCCGTCAGTAGTCTGACTCTTCTCAAGAACTCACAGGGTCATTGTACACCTGTGAGGTCACCCGCATACCTACGTGCTGGTGCCATATGAGAAGTTAGCAGGGGCAGGGGTGGGATAGTACTGACGTGGGTGAAAAGTGGGGTTTTTGCCCAGACCCCCCCAAAATGGCCACTTTCTGCAGGAAAATCCAAAATTCAGTCACCCAAGTAAATCATGAAAAATTTCACCAAACATGTCTGTGTCACGTGTGGAGTCATATCCGGAGTCAGTGCGTGACACGGTGCCATCGGACGACCACGGAAACGGAGCAGAGGGTCCAGCAAAAAAATACCCCATCCTGGGCAAAATGGCCATTTTCCTAAGGAAAATCCAAAAATGAGTCACGCAAGTAAATAATTAAAATTTGCGAACCAAATTTTGGGCTCCAATCTGGGGCTGTTTCCGGAGTCCGTGCGTTTCACGGTGTATCTGGACCACCTCCGAAACATAGCAGAGTTAGTGCATGCAGTCTCGCAGTTTTTTGACCCCCCTACCCGCAATACAGTATAATAACCCGCAAACCCGCAAACCCGCAAACCCGCAAACCCGCAAACCCGCAAACCCGCAAACCCGCAAACCCGCAAACCCGCAAACCCGCAAACCCGCAAACCCGCAAACCCGCAAACCCGCAAACCCGCAAACCCGCAAACCCGCAAACCCGCAAACCCGCAAACCCGCAAACCCGCAAACCCGCAAACCCGCAAACCCGCAAACCCGCAAACCCGCAAACCCGCAAACCCGCAAACCCGCAAACCCGCAAACCCGCAAACCCGCAAACCCGCAAACCCGCAAACCCGCAAACCCGCAAACCCGCAAACCCGCAAACCCGCAAACCCGCAAACCCGCAAACCCGCAAACCCGCAAACCCGCAAACCCGCAAACCCGCAAACCCGCAAACCCGCAAACCCGCAAACCCGCAAACCCGCAAACCCGCAAACCCGCAAACCCGCAAACCCGCAAACCCGCAAACCCGCAAACCCGCAAACCCGCAAACCCGCAAACCCGCAAACCCGCAAACCCGCAAACCCGCAAACCCGCAAACCCGCAAACCCGCAAACCCGCAAACCCGCAAACCCGCAAACCCGCAAACCCGCAAACCCGCAAACCCGCAAACCCGCAAACCCGCAAACCCGCAAACCCGCAAACCCGCAAACCCGCAAACCCGCAAACCCGCAAACCCGCAAACCCGCAAACCCGCAAACCCGCAAACCCGCAAACCCGCAAACCCGCAAACCCGCAAACCCGCAAACCCGCAAACCCGCAAACCCGCAAACCCGCAAACCCGCAAACCCGCAAACCCGCAAACCCGCAAACCCGCAAACCCGCAAACCCGCAAACCCGCAAACCCGCAAACCCGCAAACCCGCAAACCCGCAAACCCGCAAACCCGCAAACCCGCAAACCCGCAAACCCGCAAACCCGCAAACCCGCAAACCCGCAAACCCGCAAACCCGCAAACCCGCAAACCCGCAAACCCGCAAACCCGCAAACCCGCAAACCCGCAAACCCGCAAACCCGCAAACCCGCAAACCCGCAAACCCGCAAACCCGCAAACCCGCAAACCCGCAAACCCGCAAACCCGCAAACCCGCAAACCCGCAAACCCGCAAACCCGCAAACCCGCAAACCCGCAAACCCGCAAACCCGCAAACCCGCAAACCCGCAAACCCGCAAACCCGCAAACCCGCAAACCCGCAAACCCGCAAACCCGCAAACCCGCAAACCCGCAAACCCGCAAACCCGCAAACCCGCAAACCCGCAAACCCGCAAACCCGCAAACCCGCAAACCCGCAAACCCGCAAACCCGCAAACCCGCAAACCCGCAAACCCGCAAACCCGCAAACCCGCAAACCCGCAAACCCGCAAACCCGCAAACCCGCAAACCCGCAAACCCGCAAACCCGCAAACCCGCAAACCCGCAAACCCGCAAACCCGCAAACCCGCAAACCCGCAAACCCGCAAACCCGCAAACCCGCAAACCCGCAAACCCGCAAACCCGCAAACCCGCAAACCCGCAAACCCGCAAACCCGCAAACCCGCAAACCCGCAAACCCGCAAACCCGCAAACCCGCAAACCCGCAAACCCGCAAACCCGCAAACCCGCAAACCCGCAAACCCGCAAACCCGCAAACCCGCAAACCCGCAAACCCGCAAACCCGCAAACCCGCAAACCCGCAAACCCGCAAACCCGCAAACCCGCAAACCCGCAAACCCGCAAACCCGCAAACCCGCAAACCCGCAAACCCGCAAACCCGCAAACCCGCAAACCCGCAAACCCGCAAACCCGCAAACCCGCAAACCCGCAAACCCGCAAACCCGCAAACCCGCAAACCCGCAAACCCGCAAACCCGCAAACCCGCAAACCCGCAAACCCGCAAACCCGCAAACCCGCAAACCCGCAAACCCGCAAACCCGCAAACCCGCAAACCCGCAAACCCGCAAACCCGCAAACCCGCAAACCCGCAAACCCGCAAACCCGCAAACCCGCAAACCCGCAAACCCGCAAACCCGCAAACCCGCAAACCCGCAAACCCGCAAACCCGCAAACCCGCAAACCCGCAAACCCGCAAACCCGCAAACCCGCAAACCCGCAAACCCGCAAACCCGCAAACCCGCAAACCCGCAAACCCGCAAACCCGCAAACCCGCAAACCCGCAAACCCGCAAACCCGCAAACCCGCAAACCCGCAAACCCGCAAACCCGCAAACCCGCAAACCCGCAAACCCGCAAACCCGCAAACCCGCAAACCCGCAAACCCGCAAACCCGCAAACCCGCAAACCCGCAAACCCGCAAACCCGCAAACCCGCAAACCCGCAAACCCGCAAACCCGCAAACCCGCAAACCCGCAAACCCGCAAACCCGCAAACCCGCAAACCCGCAAACCCGCAAACCCGCAAACCCGCAAACCCGCAAACCCGCAAACCCGCAAACCCGCAAACCCGCAAACCCGCAAACCCGCAAACCCGCAAACCCGCAAACCCGCAAACCCGCAAACCCGCAAACCCGCAAACCCGCAAACCCGCAAACCCGCAAACCCGCAAACCCGCAAACCCGCAAACCCGCAAACCCGCAAACCCGCAAACCCGCAAACCCGCAAACCCGCAAACCCGCAAACCCGCAAACCCGCAAACCCGCAAACCCGCAAACCCGCAAACCCGCAAACCCGCAAACCCGCAAACCCGCAAACCCGCAAACCCGCAAACCCGCAAACCCGCAAACCCGCAAACCCGCAAACCCGCAAACCCGCAAACCCGCAAACCCGCAAACCCGCAAACCCGCAAACCCGCAAACCCGCAAACCCGCAAACCCGCAAACCCGCAAACCCGCAAACCCGCAAACCCGCAAACCCGCAAACCCGCAAACCCGCAAACCCGCAAACCCGCAAACCCGCAAACCCGCAAACCCGCAAACCCGCAAACCCGCAAACCCGCAAACCCGCAAACCCGCAAACCCGCAAACCCGCAAACCCGCAAACCCGCAAACCCGCAAACCCGCAAACCCGCAAACCCGCAAACCCGCAAACCCGCAAACCCGCAAACCCGCAAACCCGCAAACCCGCAAACCCGCAAACCCGCAAACCCGCAAACCCGCAAACCCGCAAACCCGCAAACCCGCAAACCCGCAAACCCGCAAACCCGCAAACCCGCAAACCCGCAAACCCGCAAACCCGCAAACCCGCAAACCCGCAAACCCGCAAACCCGCAAACCCGCAAACCCGCAAACCCGCAAACCCGCAAACCCGCAAACCCGCAAACCCGCAAACCCGCAAACCCGCAAACCCGCAAACCCGCAAACCCGCAAACCCGCAAACCCGCAAACCCGCAAACCCGCAAACCCGCAAACCCGCAAACCCGCAAACCCGCAAACCCGCAAACCCGCAAACCCGCAAACCCGCAAACCCGCAAACCCGCAAACCCGCAAACCCGCAAACCCGCAAACCCGCAAACCCGCAAACCCGCAAACCCGCAAACCCGCAAACCCGCAAACCCGCAAACCCGCAAACCCGCAAACCCGCAAACCCGCAAACCCGCAAACCCGCAAACCCGCAAACCCGCAAACCCGCAAACCCGCAAACCCGCAAACCCGCAAACCCGCAAACCCGCAAACCCGCAAACCCGCAAACCCGCAAACCCGCAAACCCGCAAACCCGCAAACCCGCAAACCCGCAAACCCGCAAACCCGCAAACCCGCAAACCCGCAAACCCGCAAACCCGCAAACCCGCAAACCCGCAAACCCGCAAACCCGCAAACCCGCAAACCCGCAAACCCGCAAACCCGCAAACCCGCAAACCCGCAAACCCGCAAACCCGCAAACCCGCAAACCCGCAAACCCGCAAACCCGCAAACCCGCAAACCCGCAAACCCGCAAACCCGCAAACCCGCAAACCCGCAAACCCGCAAACCCGCAAACCCGCAAACCCGCAAACCCGCAAACCCGCAAACCCGCAAACCCGCAAACCCGCAAACCCGCAAACCCGCAAACCCGCAAACCCGCAAACCCGCAAACCCGCAAACCCGCAAACCCGCAAACCCGCAAACCCGCAAACCCGCAAACCCGCAAACCCGCAAACCCGCAAACCCGCAAACCCGCAAACCCGCAAACCCGCAAACCCGCAAACCCGCAAACCCGCAAACCCGCAAACCCGCAAACCCGCAAACCCGCAAACCCGCAAACCCGCAAACCCGCAAACCCGCAAACCCGCAAACCCGCAAACCCGCAAACCCGCAAACCCGCAAACCCGCAAACCCGCAAACCCGCAAACCCGCAAACCCGCAAACCCGCAAACCCGCAAACCCGCAAACCCGCAAACCCGCAAACCCGCAAACCCGCAAACCCGCAAACCCGCAAACCCGCAAACCCGCAAACCCGCAAACCCGCAAACCCGCAAACCCGCAAACCCGCAAACCCGCAAACCCGCAAACCCGCAAACCCGCAAACCCGCAAACCCGCAAACCCGCAAACCCGCAAACCCGCAAACCCGCAAACCCGCAAACCCGCAAACCCGCAAACCCGCAAACCCGCAAACCCGCAAACCCGCAAACCCGCAAACCCGCAAACCCGCAAACCCGCAAACCCGCAAACCCGCAAACCCGCAAACCCGCAAACCCGCAAACCCGCAAACCCGCAAACCCGCAAACCCGCAAACCCGCAAACCCGCAAACCCGCAAACCCGCAAACCCGCAAACCCGCAAACCCGCAAACCCGCAAACCCGCAAACCCGCAAACCCGCAAACCCGCAAACCCGCAAACCCGCAAACCCGCAAACCCGCAAACCCGCAAACCCGCAAACCCGCAAACCCGCAAACCCGCAAACCCGCAAACCCGCAAACCCGCAAACCCGCAAACCCGCAAACCCGCAAACCCGCAAACCCGCAAACCCGCAAACCCGCAAACCCGCAAACCCGCAAACCCGCAAACCCGCAAACCCGCAAACCCGCAAACCCGCAAACCCGCAAACCCGCAAACCCGCAAACCCGCAAACCCGCAAACCCGCAAACCCGCAAACCCGCAAACCCGCAAACCCGCAAACCCGCAAACCCGCAAACCCGCAAACCCGCAAACCCGCAAACCCGCAAACCCGCAAACCCGCAAACCCGCAAACCCGCAAACCCGCAAACCCGCAAACCCGCAAACCCGCAAACCCGCAAACCCGCAAACCCGCAAACCCGCAAACCCGCAAACCCGCAAACCCGCAAACCCGCAAACCCGCAAACCCGCAAACCCGCAAACCCGCAAACCCGCAAACCCGCAAACCCGCAAACCCGCAAACCCGCAAACCCGCAAACCCGCAAACCCGCAAACCCGCAAACCCGCAAACCCGCAAACCCGCAAACCCGCAAACCCGCAAACCCGCAAACCCGCAAACCCGCAAACCCGCAAACCCGCAAACCCGCAAACCCGCAAACCCGCAAACCCGCAAACCCGCAAACCCGCAAACCCGCAAACCCGCAAACCCGCAAACCCGCAAACCCGCAAACCCGCAAACCCGCAAACCCGCAAACCCGCAAACCCGCAAACCCGCAAACCCGCAAACCCGCAAACCCGCAAACCCGCAAACCCGCAAACCCGCAAACCCGCAAACCCGCAAACCCGCAAACCCGCAAACCCGCAAACCCGCAAACCCGCAAACCCGCAAACCCGCAAACCCGCAAACCCGCAAACCCGCAAACCCGCAAACCCGCAAACCCGCAAACCCGCAAACCCGCAAACCCGCAAACCCGCAAACCCGCAAACCCGCAAACCCGCAAACCCGCAAACCCGCAAACCCGCAAACCCGCAAACCCGCAAACCCGCAAACCCGCAAACCCGCAAACCCGCAAACCCGCAAACCCGCAAACCCGCAAACCCGCAAACCCGCAAACCCGCAAACCCGCAAACCCGCAAACCCGCAAACCCGCAAACCCGCAAACCCGCAAACCCGCAAACCCGCAAACCCGCAAACCCGCAAACCCGCAAACCCGCAAACCCGCAAACCCGCAAACCCGCAAACCCGCAAACCCGCAAACCCGCAAACCCGCAAACCCGCAAACCCGCAAACCCGCAAACCCGCAAACCCGCAAACCCGCAAACCCGCAAACCCGCAAACCCGCAAACCCGCAAACCCGCAAACCCGCAAACCCGCAAACCCGCAAACCCGCAAACCCGCAAACCCGCAAACCCGCAAACCCGCAAACCCGCAAACCCGCAAACCCGCAAACCCGCAAACCCGCAAACCCGCAAACCCGCAAACCCGCAAACCCGCAAACCCGCAAACCCGCAAACCCGCAAACCCGCAAACCCGCAAACCCGCAAACCCGCAAACCCGCAAACCCGCAAACCCGCAAACCCGCAAACCCGCAAACCCGCAAACCCGCAAACCCGCAAACCCGCAAACCCGCAAACCCGCAAACCCGCAAACCCGCAAACCCGCAAACCCGCAAACCCGCAAACCCGCAAACCCGCAAACCCGCAAACCCGCAAACCCGCAAACCCGCAAACCCGCAAACCCGCAAACCCGCAAACCCGCAAACCCGCAAACCCGCAAACCCGCAAACCCGCAAACCCGCAAACCCGCAAACCCGCAAACCCGCAAACCCGCAAACCCGCAAACCCGCAAACCCGCAAACCCG